>JANSTU010022529.1:0-28070 GCA_027564075.1 Bolitophila hybrida
CGGTTCACCTAGCCGTAATTAGGTACCGCGGGGATGGGGAGCCCCAGTGAGCAAGCAACTTGTTGTTTGCTCATTGCTTCATCACGGTAGAGGTGCCTACGGGTGCTGAAACGCGGTGGTTGTGGGCGATATAGACCCTAAGGGTTGGTGGTCGTTCGTTAGTTACTTATGCTTCGGCGTACCAGGAAACTGGAGATACCTTTGTTGCTCTTGATCAGCAATCACTACCATAAACTTGTATCATCTTTTCGAACGGCAAGATTATTCGTGTATTACGAGAACAGTTATACCTTTGACATTTTACCATATTTTTTTAATCGGTTTCCTAAGGTTGGTAGAGAAAGGCTAGAACTTTCCAACGATTATAAATTGTGAAGATTGAGATAGAGTTTGATCGCACTACATGTACGCAACCCAAAATGTAGACATTTCGCAGAGATTTTGTATATGTTTTTTACCGACACATACGTAAAAGGGTAGGACGGCGCTAGCTTTATGCCACTCTTGACTGTTTACAACTAGCGATCACAACGAGCGTCCCGAGAAGCTTTAAGGCATTTCACAGCTGACAGACCAATTTTGTATATTAGCTGAATGCTAAACAGACAGATCGATCATATGTCAAAAGGCAAAAAGCGGAGCGCGGAGTAAATGTCAAATATACTCATAACTCGCCCGCACAGAACTTAGTGACTACAGCGCCAAAGTTGGCCAACAAAATCAAAATGATTTGATTTTGTCGGACTGTGTTGAGCACACTTTTGACTGTGTGGAATGTGTGCGTATGTTCATATAAATACATGCGTTTGATTTTGTGTGGTGGCCATTTTTTGACTGTCCAGTCAAGAGTGGCATGTGTGCGGCCTGCGATAGGCAATATCTAACGAACTGGGCGACACACAGTGCCAAATTTTGGAACTACATTCTGTCAAAACTCATTAACATACAACGTACATACAAGCAGTGTTGTTGTTATTGTTTGTGGCCTAGGTATTTAAAATATTTGTGAAATAACCAAAAATTAACAAAAATTGTATGTTTATAAAAAACAAAAGTTATACTTGGCACATTAAATCAACTCACGTACATAAATTAATGTTTTTTGATCGTCTTTATATTATCTTTTATAGCCTGCCAATTTGAAATACACAATTAACTCATAAAAAAATAACATTTTTAAAGATAATATAATAGTGCTAAAACTTACCATTAAAAGTAATAAAATTAATTAAACTCTTTAAGATCCGCACGCTATCTCTTGAGCATGGAAGTTGCATATGGGTTACAGTTTCTGATTGATATATTTAAAAAATCTCTTTAACGTTTGTAGCGCTTAAATTATTTCAAGAAATAACTACTTTTCTCTGACGATTTTTTCATTATGTCTCTGGCCACACTTGTAAAATATTCCGAAATTTAAGGTTATGCACTATTTGACATGTTATGACATATTTTAGTTTGCCGAAATTTATTTTCTATTTTGCAACTTTGCAGATCATTATAGTTATGTACTTTTGAATAAATAGTACACAAACCTTTAAATCAGCCCAATCATTGATTTACGGAACAAAATCCCGGTTTTATAAACTATTCATTAGTACATAATGAATAAAGTGACAAAGTTATTCCAGCCATTCTCAGTCATTCCGAAAAATGCTGTAATCAAAAACCAGGACATAACTTCCAAGAGTCAGAAGGTAATAATTTACGGTGTTCTGAGTGTTAATCTACAAAAACCGTTTTGTTCTAGCTTATGTTCGAGTTGGGTCTTGTACGTCCAACTGGAAATGGATCATTTCACTTGCTGCCTCTGATGCAACGATCTTTAGAGAAATGCATCCGAATTGTGGACACGCATATGCGATCCGTCGACGCACAGAAGATAACAATACCTAATCTCACATCAGCGGATCTATGGAAAAAGACTGGTACTGGCTTTGCAGTCTTACGGATTCTAGATTATTTTGATTTTTTCTTTCTTTAGGTCGTTACAATCAAACGAGTGCCGAGCTGCTTACCACCACGGATCGTCATGATAAAATCCAGATTCTGGGACCCGTAAGTTTAACTTACCTTACTTAGAAATATTAAAAATAGTCGTATAATATTGATGGTTAACTTCTAGACCTACGAAGAAGCAATAACTGCACTAATAGCTGCTGTCTCACCTATTTCGTACCGACAATTTCCACTAAGATTATACCAGGCAAGTGCCGGTTTCGTTGACCGTACAAAAAAACATTTTGACCGTGACTATATATTTGTTTAGATCGGTACCAAATTCCGTGATGAACTAAAGCCAAGATTCGGTCTGATGCGTGCTAAAGAGTTTGTTATGAAGGACTGTTACTCGTTTGACAGCAGCCCCGAGGACGCAGCTCAGACATACGCTGATATTAGAAAAGCATACTACAATATATTCAAAGAGATTGGTGTTCCATTTGTGACGGGTAAGGAATTGAAATAAAAAAATAATAGAAAATGATTATTTATTGAGTTCTGGTGTTCTAGTTCAAGCTGATACCGGTACAATTGGAGGATCCGTCTCGCATGAATATCACTTGCCGGCCGATGTGGGTGAGAATACATTACTAATGTGCTCCGACTGCAACTATTCGGCCAATGAAGAGATTTGTGGGGATGCATCTGAATGTCCAACATGCAAGAAGAACAATCTAAAGAAATCCTTAGGAATTGAGGTACTATTGTAAAAGAATATTTTTAAGAATATTGAATAGACTATCCTATTTTAAAGGTCGCCCATACATTTCTACTGAACGACAAGTACTCTAAAGTACTGGGGGCGACTTGTCTTATGCCAAACGGTAAGCCGGCACCACTGCAAATGGGCTGCTTTGGCATCGGAATAACACGACTAATTGCGGCTTCAATTGAATCACTCTCGCTGGAAAATGAGATCCGATGGCCTCTTGCACTGGCACCATACTCGGTTTGTATTATTCCGCCAAAAAAGGGCAGCAAAGAGGAAGGTTCCGTGACACAATATACAGAACAGATTTATTCGCGACTAAACGCTATACATGGCTTACAAGATTCGATAATTGTGGACGACCGATACAGTCACACCATTGGCAAGCGACTGATGGAAGCTAAAAGGTATATCTAATGAAATTTGCTAGAATTTTGTATTTATATAATGATTGCGTTTCAGAATGGGATATCCAATAATTATTGTGATTGGACCAAAAGCTGCCCTTGAAACAGCTACATTTGAACTGCATTCGACAAACACGAATGGCTATGCCGAACTAAATCTAGAGGATACAATTCAAGAGACTGTAAAACAGGCTTTGCCAAGCATTTAAACCAACATTCATGTTAAAGTATAGTTTGTAAATATAATAGGTTTAAAGTGTCATTTCTTTTATAATTATTTAAGATTAAGGTAATTCAATCTTACCTTTATTCACAAAAAATGTTTTCTTTGATGATTCCTTTGGAAGAAAACGCTATAATAATAATAATATTGAATTGTTCGATGAATTTAATATTCACCTAATTTGTATTTTTAAATATAATAAGATCGCGTGCCTACAATAATTGCACGCGTCCATCTTCAATAAGATCGGCAGCCAGCTGGAATGGAAGAATGTGCAACGAACCTTCCTTGAGCTCCACTTCCTCATCGTTAAGACCAACCACAACATTCGATACTATAATTATCAAAACCAATATTAAATATTAAAATTTCTAAATTAGCGATAAATACCCGTAACATTAGCACGTAAAAATACATGACTCATCAGATTTGGTTTGACAAAATCCTTTTCTGCTTCCTCATTATGATTTATCGGCATATAGTTTAGTGCAATCTTCTGGAACTCATTATCAATACTCTGTGCATACGATGTAGCGAATCGATGTTCCTCTGCTGACAGTCGTTTATTAGAACGTTTTGCCTCTTCAGCAAGTATTTCGTTTGTATAGGTTTCAATCTTATGTAGGCGTGCGCGAAGGTAACAACCAACAATATACCGCATTCGTTCCAGCTCCATGCGATGTGTAATTAAGCGCAAGTCGTTCTTGTCGAGACTGCCAATGTTCTCTTCCATGTGTTCGATCTGACCGAGCATTAAGTCTAACATGTCGGTCTGGTGCGGCAGGATGTCGGGTGCAAATCGTTCGTTAAGCCAGGCACACCGGAGTGTTTCGAGAACCTATAATTCTTAATTATGTAGCGAGTAGGTAGAATAAACATAACACATACCTTCTTTGAAGTGATTGGTTCATTTTGGTCGTCATTTTCGTCATCACTTTCCATATTGTATAATTTAGAATAATAGAAAACTGTCCTTATTTATTTTTTTATTTTTTAAATATTATCTTACAAACAACAATGTAAATAGTTTATTTTATGTTATGTCAAACCTAACCTAAGCTAAGATATAAATAAACTACCCGCGAAATTTGGTATGCGACACGGCTGCGTACTGATAAATAGGGTTTACAATGTAAAATTTAATTGCTTGAATGCGTGTTTTATTTCTCGAATATATCATTGGGGTGTCCACATAAGAGAATGTCTTACGCAGTTTGACGTTTCTTGTGGTTGCCATTAGTGTTAAGATTGTCTTTTGTTTTTAATATTTTTTGTAAGTATAATTATATATAAATTTATATACATTCTATACAACAGTACGCAACCTCACGTAGGCCATCTGCATGTGATTACTAATACTATTCGCATCGAATAAATATTTTCGTGTATCCACTATATCCACTACCACTATCCACAAATCCTCCCACTGACAATTGACAACTCATTTGTGTTATATTTTATAAATAGAAGTAATCATAATAGATAAAGATAAAGAAAAATAGCAAAATTAGCAATAAAGCATCAAACATCAGGGAATAACGTTAATAAAACACAAAGATAATAATGTACATAATTACATTTCCAAATTTGAAAGTATAATATTTTATAATAATAATATTTTTTTCCAGAATTTAGATTTACACAAATTAATAATATGTCAGGGCACAAGTACGTAGCCAGTGCTGATCTCTTCGAGGACGACGACGTCAGCGATGACGCATTCTTGAAAAGTAAAATTCCCAAATTAGAGAGTCCTACGAATCCTACAAAGGGCAGCCCTCCGGAACATGATGTACAATTGCAAAAGAATGCAGCAACCGAAGCATACAAAGCCAAAATTCTGGAATCGACAAAACGCAGCATGGCTTTGTTACAGCAGTCCGAAGATACTGGAATAGAAACTGCTGCAGAGCTGGCCAGACAAAGGGAACAATTAGAAGGTACACATAAACAGCTTAATGACATTGCGAACACACTTCGTTACAGTGAGAAACATTTAAACGGACTAAAGAGTATGTTCGGAGGACTAAAGAACTACTTGTCAGGCCAGAGACAACCGACGTTCGGTTCGGGTAATAGTTCACCATCAAGAGGGAACAGTACACCGGAGGCTCCGTCGGGCCTTTCGACACCACGTCAGATGGGTTCGTCTGGCGGTGGATTCTTCTCGCCTAATCGAGCCAGCTCAACCGGTGGGGATATGTCACCCGATCGGCTGTCCTCAAACGATGGAATGTATTCACCGCCTGTTCGCGTCACTTCGCCTTCTAGTGACTATGACATGCATCCAATGGCTCGTCTGCGTGGCGACTATCCGGATGTACAGCAAAACACATCGATTGCATTCAATAAACAACTCGACATGAATTTGGATGAGATGGCCGGAAGTTTGTCTCGTCTAAAAGGTCTAGCTATTGAAATGAACGAAGATATTAGCACTCAAAATGAACTTATCGATAATATAACCAATCAAGTAGAAGACGTTGACCTGAAGATCGGTAAACAAAATAAAACCATGAATAAACTGCTGGGAAAAAAGAACTGAACCTATTAAGCAATTTAGCTAGAATTTGGTGTTTTGTATTTTTATTAATAGTGCTAATTCTAATTAATATAAATAATATAAAATGCTCGTCGATTTTTTGAGCTATGTATAGAAAATAAAAAAAATATACACAAACATACGATGAATCTATCTATTTCCAGATTTTCATTATCAGCTTCATTCCATTTGTAGTATTATAATTATATATTTGTTTAGCCTGTAGCTTTTCTCGATTTTTCATAAAAAATTACACCATTTATTATTTATCAAATGGTATAGTATAGCATATTACATTTATATAAATATATATTTAATATATACGCACGTTTTAATTGGTTGTAATTGTTTCAACCAAACCCTGTCCGATAATTCGAAAATCCTCGATAATCTGTTTCTTATTGAGTTTATAAAGGGTTCCGGTCACTTTATGCGCATGTATCTGTTTTATCTAAAACAAAAACAAAAATAAAATAAAAAAATTGTTAAAAAACATCAAAACATTCTCTGTGAAATGTGTGTAAATGTACCTTGAAGTCAGCTTGAGAATCGTCTTCTGGCTCCGGTTTCCAGAGTACCATAATCTGGCTACCGCCACAGGGGTCAAAGAAGAAGATGGCCACATCACTGTAGGCATTCTGTATAAAAAATGGGGATTGTTAATTTGTAATTACACATTTTTTTTATTGATTTACTACTATTTTCTAAGTTTCTATTTTAAAAAATTGAAATTTTGTCTATTAAAATTAAATAAAATGTGTTTATTTTAGATTTTTGGATGATTTTGTACGATTTACTACAAGAAAATTGAAATTGATACTAGAATATTGAACAATAGAAAATTAAATATTTTTTTACTAGAAAACTGAATGATATTTCTACTAGAAAATTAAATGATTCTCTACTAAACAATTTTATGATTTTTCACAAAAAGAAATAATTAAATGATCGACTAAAAATTATCATTTTTACTAGAAAATAATATGATTTTCTACGAATAAATATAATGATTTTCTACTAGAAAATACATTCATTAATTACTATTTAAAATTGTAAAATTGTAAAATTACCCTCAGCTCATTCAAATAAATGTGCGCAGGTATGAATCCTGCCGCAGGAACCGTGTTATCCAGAAGCTGCCTCCTTTTCGTCGTCTTTGCAAAGTCAACCAGATGACATGTACGCAGATGATTCTTGCGTAACGTAATAATAGCATCATATCCTTCCAAGGAAGCAAAGAACAAGGGCTACAAAAACAAATAATTAAATAAACCTCTCAAATGTTACTGTCGATCTTTCAATCTAAAGCTCGCTTACAAACACGTTTATGTTTTCGTGATCATCGATGTTCGCATGAATCAGATCGAGAGCATTCTGTGCTAGCATAGACACTCTATTTATGATCTCGACACAAGGTGCTTCCTTGGTCCACAGGGAGGTACTCTTGTCATCGAATGAGGTGAATATACAGATGTTCGGGAATGCCGGACGATTTGACCAGAATTTAGTTTCCAAAGCTGTGATGGCTTCGACTAGAAAAAAAATATAAGAAACATATTTTTTACATTAAAAATTATTTAGGACTTACGCTCCAGGTCTGTTCCAAAATTTATTGTAACCACTTCGGTCTCCCAGTTGGTGTTGGCCAGCATATCCAAGAATCGGAAGAAACCAAGCTGTGGTTGGGTAGGAACTGCAAATCCTGTCTGATCGGAAAACATTTTTGCAATCAGCAACTCAGTGCACTCGTCGGGCCATAGTTTGGAGTCGATCAGCTGAGCGTACAACCAGCGTTTAGCAATCAGAACAGTCGGTCCGAATGACGGATGCGTTTGATATAATCTAAACGAAAGCATTGAATTAAATCATATTAACTTAGATCGTATTTTTATGTCTCGACTTACGTATGCAGAGCTGTCGTCAGCTTAGGCAACGCGACAAATTGTTTTTCAAGCAGGGCACTCTTCTGATTGTTCCTGTAGGTTGTAACCTTCTTTTCGGACACAAATTTCTGCAAAAGCGTAATCTCTTTCTGTACGGAAATGTGCAGACGAAACAGGAATCCATCTATTAAATTAAATTAATTAAAACCTGTGTAAATGACTCGTTTATAGTGCAAACCTTTTAAAATGTCCACATTGTCAAGATTTCCTCTGGCACTCAGTTGATACTGAGACCGAAGCTCTTCAGCGATTTGAACACAAAATGCGGCTTTAATGCGTTTAATTGCGGCCAAATCATCCGGCCATTTTCCACTAGCGGCTGTAAAATAGATAAACTATGAAACTATGCCCGATGCTTGATATACTTTTTAAGACATACCCAGCTGAATAACGCCCTCGTTAATCGAGTACGATTGGAATAAAGTTGTTCCTTCGTGATCAATACTACTGGCTTGTGGCAGCACCGGGTGGATGTCACAGTAACGGAAAACCGGTGATGTTCCTATGTAAAAAATAAAAATTATATTCTCTTCCAACCTACTATAATATTTCAAAATCATACCAAGTACTGAAGTGATATCCAGTGGCATATTCTTCAGACCTCGTAAGCATTTGGCCACCTTGTCAAATGTCGTGATCACAGCCAGTGATAGATACTCAACGTCACCTTTATCGTCTTCGAACAAAAATATAGATCGATCCACTTGGTAGGCAATGTCGAGATCACCAGCAATATAGTTAACCTGAGTTCCTGATAGCTGGAAGTGATGTTCTATCAGATGTAGTACAATTGATCTACAAATCAGACGACGAGAAGAGAAAGATGCTGCAGGTGAATCCCAAACACAGGCCTCGGTGATCGATCTAAAAATGATTTTAATTGCAGATAATAATAAAAATAATAATAATAATAATAATAAAAATAAGTAAATAACTACCCATCGGGAAAACGTCGCAACTCTGATTTGGAACCCCAGAACTGACGGAATTCTTCGGCTTCATCTAGATTTGCTTGTGGCCCCCGTTCGATGACCTCCATGGCAGCATGTGGATTCAGAATTAAACCAAACGACACAGTCTCGTGTGCTTTTGGACACCGGCTGTTTATCTTCCACGGTACGAAGTCCACAGAAATTGGAACAAGTACCTTAACACGATCCTGAAGACCTTTTCGAAGTACTCTAGAATAATTAATATAAATGAATAAAATGTTCATACCACAGGACATTTAATACTTACTTTAAGACTATTTTAACAAAGTGAGGGTACCAGTAACCACATAAGTCGTGCTGATTTTCTTTGGTGCCGATGTCTTTGATTAGTTCACTCAGCTTGGCATTAATACTGAAAATAAAAAAATCTTTATAAAACTCAACGACAACTTGTGTTACAGATGGCAAATTTACTTCAAAATGTGATCAAACTGCAGTGAGTTCGAGAGTCTCGATATAAACAGACCCCGAACACTGTTTGTATGGGTATTTGTGATAAACTCGACTGCCCTTGAGCTCTCGTACTTTAGACGCAGATAGTCGTCCACTGACAAATCTCCGGTGATGTTCATAAAGCCCGTAGTATCTACAAACACCACTTCAAAGTTCTCGTGAAAAATTTCCAGTGTTGGTCGATTCGGAGCACTGATTCGGACATTGCACAGGGTTATTCCTTTCAAAGGTTCATGCCAATTACTTGCAGCTAGACAATTTCAATATAATTACTAAATTTAAAATATTCATATTATATAGAGATATACCTAAATTTAACCAAAAGTGGCGAACGATCTCAGCACAATTCATTGAAGAATTAATCACGTTCTTCTGCAACAAATACGCAACATACATTGTTAGCATGCATCCATTAAATCTCTCTAATCCCTTCGTCCTTAGCCACAGTTTCAAAAGAACAATTGAATTTTTAATATTCCTGTGACTGTCAAGTGTACTCTTCAGGAACTGCTCGGTTCGCAACAGTGTCAAATCCTTCAAAATGCTATTATTGTAATGTGGCGTCGGAACGCAATCACCAGTGGCATCGGTGACCTCAAAAAGCTTCGTCCGAGTGTTACTGGTGGTCGGCAAAAATCGACTCAACTGAAAGGTGTTCTCCTCGCAAATAACATGCAACGCAATCTGTACAGTTTTGCTGTACTTTGTGACCAATGTGATGAGAAGCACCGGTCTGGTGACGTCATTCTGAAAGAACGAATATACACACTCACAGTCGGTGCGCCACTTTTGAATATTTATGGCCAAAGCACGAAGATAAAGTGCCTTTTTATTGTGATAAACCAGATTTAGATAGTTTTCTTTCTGAAAGCACGTCGCAGGCATCTCAACGGCTACGTCTACCACAAAGTGTGTAGCTCCGGCTGTTGTGCCCAGCTGCTGTGATCCTATCAGATGCGCACCCTCAGGTTTGATAAATTGAAAAAAGTGCTTCGGCATATGTAAATGCTGAACGTTTAGCGGAACATTGAGCTTTTTTTGTACCTTTGCAGTTATTTCAATCTTATCAGCATCGTCATCTAATTCCGACAAGAAAGTCTTAAATTCTTCAATCCACTTATCGATAACACTATTGTATTTCTGTGGTAGTTTGTTGGCATTTAGAATTTCGGTCATTTGCATGCCGAACATATGCTCGGTGGCCAAAATGGGAGCCTGTAGTTCGTTTACTTCTTCGACGGTAGGAACATGGTATTTCTTCTTTTTCTTCACCACTTTGCAGAGTTCGAGGCTCTGCTGTGGAATAGCCTGTTTATCGATCTTTGCCTTGATCGCTTTGCCAACATCTTTTTTGGGTTTCCGCGAGACGGCAGAGGATTTTTTGACCGGCATTTTTTTCTAAAAAAATATGTATTTATTTTAATGTTATGTGGTAGTACGAATGAGTCCATTGGAGGATTTGATAGAAATAATAAAAAAATATTATTCAATGTTTATTATGGATCTTGACATTAACATAACCTCAAACAAATCAAACTTTAAATCGACTATGTTTTAAACAAATAGTCACAAAATATAAGCAGTTTAAATTTTAAATATATATATTTATATCATCATATTTATTATCATTATCTAGAATCTAGGATAATACTGGTAAGATAAAACACAACTAGTTTCAGGCCGTATATGTTAAAAAATAATTTTCCACGGAATTCGTAATTTACTTTATAGTTGATTATAGTCGATGAACGCTTTTTCTATGAAGCCTTTAGATTCGAATTTATAAAACACTAAGTTCGTCCTTAATCAAATTTCAATAATTTCACATAAATAATTAAATGTACGTTTTTGAGACAGAGAAACGCATGTGCTGGTGTTTACGTTTACCTGTAGCTGGTTGTGTCGTTGTGTGTTTATTAAACTGTCATCGTCGATTCTCGTGAAGATATCATTCGCTGATAATAAAAAAAAAAACAGTATTACCAGAGCGATAAAATTGCATTTAATACAGTGGCGCTGTGATCGTTTTGATGAATGTTTAAATAAAGGTAAAGAGGGATAAACGCTGTCAAATCTATAATTTTTTATGGTAAATTACCATAACAAAGATTTTATATAATTTTATTAGTTATTATGGTAAGTTGTAGCACAAAAAAACATTATAAACATATTCAACAGTATTAAATTATCTTACATATTTATGTGTTAAATGTGTATTTCAAATTGGCATGGTATATTATTGAGGTTAAAGACGATCAAAAAAACAATTATTAAAGACCTCTGCCACAAAGATTAACAACACCACTGCTTGTATGTACGTTGTACATTGTTGCCCACTTCGTTGGAGGTTGCCTATTGTTTTTACAGTAAAAAAATGCAAAATTGCGGCGATCGAAACGTCATCGAAAACGAGTGCTATTTGTTTTCGTTTGTCTAAATGCACAAAGATTTTATTTTATTGTACTGGTATTTAATGACAGCGCCTAACAAACATTTACAAACACATTCAAACAAATGTGACAGAAAACTAAGCACACTGAATATCTGTCACTAGAGCCTATCTGTGGATGCAGCAATCTATATTAATGAGTACAATAGTGAGAATTTTATTACTTTCTCAAATAACGCAAAAACGCTGATTTTGTAACACTATGTCTGGCAACACTGCATTCGCCAGCAACATAACGTTTGTTTGTTGATTTTTGATGAAAACGCATTGACGTTATTGTGGTCAAAGTAAAATAAAGCGAAATTTTCCTGTTTTATGTTTTGACATACATTTCTCAGCAATTTTGAGCCTTCACAGGTGAATCACAAAACTAGAATGAACAGTTCCAAAGTACATGCAAACTCAAAGAGAAAACTGATTCACACGTGGTTATATCTACAAGAATCGCAATTGATTGTGGCTGTACAAAGCCGAAGTCTTCTGTGGAATGGCGGCCATCCTCGTTACAAATTGGTGAATGAGAAACAAAGTGCCTGGGAAGATATTGCCGAAGAACTTAATATCAAAAAGGTCGATTGGAAAGAAGCAAGAAACAAGTGGAACAGTATGCGTAGTAATTTTAAAACGAACCTGACGAAATTTCAAACGAAAAAATCTGGCCAAGACAATGACGAGTTAAGCAGTGTAACTTGGCCACACTTCCAAGAAATGTTGTTCCTAGAGTCTGCCGATGTTGAGCAATCGCCCCCTACAACGCCAACGATTGATATGGTAATATATTTGTTTATTTATTTGATTTCAATAATTATAAAATATAACTTGCCATTTTCTATGAAGAAAACCAGAAAAATGTCTAAAGAGTCTACCACGCAGGAGTCTGAAATATACATAAAACAAGAGCCCGAAATAGTTTTTGACGAAGACGACACACATCAATTCAACAATGAAATCGATGTCGATCATACCGAAACCATGCAAATTGATACCAACCAACTGTTTAAATGTCTTATTTGCGAACAGACGTACACTTCTCAAAATGACATAAATCAACACATGCTTTCACATACCGGTAAGAAACCTTATTTACCTTTAGACAAAAAAACAACAACGGTACACTAAAATAATGTAGCATTTAGAAAGTTTATATTCAATACAAGCTATCTACAAAAAACATATTTAGATAAAGCAAAAAGGCAGTCATCGATATCGAGGCTTCTAATCAAGAATTGCTATGTAACGATTAAAAATTAAAATTAGTTAAATCGAACAGTTTTTCATCTAAATATGTTGTTCTGTAGATACAGCGATTACTAAATATTAGAGAGATTGTCTAACTGCGTGTCGCATAGTAACACACGTGTTTAATGCCGAGAAACTTGGAGCATTCTTGGAGCACGTGTGTTCTATTGTCACACTGATAAATTGTTCAACACGACTGTTCCATGAATTGAAATGGAAATCAAAATATTTTTGAAGACAGCTCGCCTACTCCGTATGCATCTGGATCTTCTGCAACGCATAAAAAACGGCAACGCAAGAAGACCGGCATCGAGCTTTCCACCGAAAAATGCAACCAGTTGATCGGATTAGTGAAAGAACGACCGAATTTGTGGGATGTGCGGTCTGTGTCCTATAAAGATCGACTGATTCGGGAGGCCTTATGGGATCAAATTGTCAGTAAAACGGGTTTAGAAAAGGAGGTAGTTTCTGTAAAGTGGGGTCTTTTGCGACAACAATTTCGCGTAAGTATCACTGTGAAATTATACATTATATTATGTGTTCTGTTCCATTAAAATTATTTTGAATGTTTACACCTAATGTATATCGGTTTCAGAATGCGTATATCAAGGTGAAGGAGATGAAAATCAGCAAACAGGCAATTAAAAAGAAGCCGCCAAATGAATTTTACAAGATAATGATGTTCTTGGAGCCGGTTGTGACATTGGAATGTCCATATCGGAAGTCGTCGAAGGCATCATTTGTGAGTAGTGTCGAATCCACATGATTTATATAGTTAGTGAACTGCGCCATCTTCGCTGACATAAAAGTCGCAAAATTGGTGCAGATATTCTTCTAGTATTTTTTACAGTTTTGTACGCAAGACCAGTGCCCAATGTTCCTTCATAAATGATCGTCTTTTTGTAATTACACCATAATCGTTAGTACTTTTTATCCATTGCACGGAAAAAAATACAGCGGATCTCAAATCCATACGCAATTTTTCCCTATTCTCCGAGAGTAGATGGTGTCTGAAAATAATTGCATAATTATCGAACTAATAAAAAAAAATGTTAAATGTGTTTTATTTTCAGCCTGTCAACAACTCTGACGAACAGATTGAATACATCATAAACGATAACAGCGAATCACCACAATCACCACCCTCGGACAGATTGAAGTCACCACCGACCAAACGCCATCGCAAAAAGAACGATTTACGCTATACTGTGCTTCGAAATTCAGCAGCCTCGATTTTAGACGAAATAAGCACACTCACTAAATCGCTCGCACAAAAGAAAGTAACGTACGGAAATTTGCTAGCTGAACGATTCAATGCAATGACATCAAACGAAAACATTGAACAACGTGAAATCAACACATTCAAATCCACAGTGGACATGCTCATGAATCGATTGGAAAGTGGTCAATCGTTGCCGCCGCTACGAACCTTTTTCGATATGTTCGAAAATTTCGATGCTCAATGTGCACAAATATCCATTCCAAATGAATTTATATGAAATCAAATCAATGAAACAGAAATGTATTCAGAAATAATCTATGACAATAAACTCACCTTTAAATATGTATCCGTCGAATTGTTGTAAATGGGTTCACAGGTCTCGTGTACGATTTTCAAAATCGTGAAAACGGACATGAAAAGATATATAATTTGAAGGTGAGTTTATTATACATTAGTCAGCTAGCAAATATCTATACCACTATGTCCATATTTATATAAAATCGATAGTACAACGTTTGGTCGGCCATCAAATTGTCCGAGAATGCTGTTTGAAATAATTTGATATCTACTTAGATGATGTATTTAATCATTTCCAAGTGTAGCTGTACATTTCCGATGTTAACAGATTGCCAAATTGTTCAATATACATTAATTTTACGGGGCAACACGATTTTTTAATCCATATGCCACAATACATTTTTAATAGGGATTAGAACCATCTAAATACGAAAATCCTTAAAAAACATTGATTGGACAAAATCTTTTTATATAATTTAATATAAAATAACGCGAGATTTCTTTGGAGTACATTTGTATATTTGATTTTTATTAAATTGAGAACTGTTTTACGAGGGAGAAGTAAAATATAATAAAAAAACGATCATTTTTTTTTACAAATTTTTACAAACGTTTTATAAAAACTTAAGTCCATTAAAAGGATGCAACGTTAGTGTCGATTTGTCAAACAATATATGTTATGATTATTTTGTCTTAAAAGATAGCAATCTAATAGAAATGTGTTGCATTAGGATTAGAAAGAAATGCGCAATATTCTAGAATAATAGAAGTCTGCCAATGAGGAACTGAACAAATTTCGAGACAAATTTAAATCATTCGGATTCGATACTCAAAACTTCTAAATTTCCAAAGTTCAAACAACTATAACAACATTCATTATAAACTGTCACTTTACAGCTCCTTCGCCTCGTTATGTGCATTTTTATATTAAAAAAAGATAATTTAAAAAAATCTATGCGCTTAATTCAAACTTTCTTAAACAAATTAAATTTAATTAAATAACATTTTTGATTTGAATGCATTATGGTGTCACGAGTCAAATTAGTTTAGAAAGCTCAATAAACTCAATAAACGATACTTTGAAAAATGGAAATATTACCGAAGCCAAAAATCGTTTCACAACAGGAAAGAGAAAACATACCTTCAAGCGCTGAAATGATCAAAAATGTGACTGAGATATTTCATGCAAGCCATTTTTAATCTCCCCCTGATGTATGTATTCGAACGGAGCATTTTAACCGCACTAATGTTGATTTCGTCGTCATGTGCGAAACATTTCTAGATAGTTATACCTCACTTTAACTTCGTGGCTTTATGACATGTAGGAGCGATAGAGACTCTCGGGGTGGTGGAGTGTCGATATATGTAAGGCGCAACATAAAACACCGACACATCCATTAAAGAGGACATTTTTGTGCATGCACCTCTTGATCCAACGTACTACCCAACGCACGCTATCCGACATCCATCTGTTCTTATCATCCCTGTAACCAAAACAACACGCTACCTGGAACAATCTATTATTTGGAATGAACTTAGCTCTGACCACGCTCCCGTTTTATGAAATGTATCGCTGACTGTTACTTCAAACCATAATATTTGCGGTTTGACTACAAACGCTCTAACTTGAAAAAAAATGGCCAAGAAGTAGAGCGCCGCCGCAAGATTCAGCCGACATCGACTCGATGATAAAACGCTTCATCTCATTGGATCCTGTAATCCCTTATGGGACATAGGGCCAGTGTGCGATACCGCACACCGGATTCATTGACCATTACGGGTTCGCACGAGTGGTCAGGTCATGCTAATGTGCTGTTTATGCTGTGCTACTCCTATTGGAGCTACTCTGCTCTAACACTCACAACACATCCACGATGGTTAGGCGTCTTAATTTGCCCTGAAGCGACTCTAACTACTTTGCAGGGCAAATGCGCATATTTTTGAGATACTATTGGCCGAATCACAATTGGCGATGACAGATTGACTGCAAAAATCTGGGGCCTTACCACGAGATTTGCCAGCGATCAAACAATTTTCGCTTTTTCATTTTCGATTCGCTTCGAAAAATGGTATTTTGAATTTCGCCTAAAAGCGATCGAATTTTGAAGTGTTGAATGAATTGAAGTGTGTTGAATTTTGTACGATAACCTTAAATTTAAACGGTCCTATGTTTTAATATTTGTATATTTGTATGATATTTTTTCTATTATAAAATGTTGTGTTCGTAAGGCCAAGTTATTTAGTTAAGTTAGTATTAAAAAATCGAAAATTACTTAAATTAGCTTACACTTACAATTTTAACTCCCGTATAGTACAATTTATCAGTGTGAAAAAGAACAGACGTGTTCCGGTCACACTAGCGTTACATCCTCGTGTAACCTCTAAGCGACACGCACACAGTAATTATGCTTTATTAATTTAGATTAATTGATTTGTGTGATTTGTAAAAAAATAAGTTTTTTAAGATAGTCAATGGTCGCGGTCGTGGAACCAGCAAATATATTTGAGACAAAAAAAATATAAAAGAATGAGAAAGCAGAGTGTACTATGGACAAAGGAGGATGCCAAACGGCTTGTGAAGGCTATGGAGAAAGAGCCGAGCCTATGGAACCACACGGCGGCTGTATACAAAGACCGCATAAGGCGAGAATTGGCTTGGGCAAATATTGCAGACACTCTGGGACAGACTGCCAAAGAATGTACCCACAAATGGAACAGTCTTCGCGTGAACTATCGGGTAATAAGAGTCGAAATTATCTTTTTTGTCGGCTGATTGTGTGTTTTTGTTTTGTTTTAGACAATGTTATTAAAAATGAACGGGACCAAGAAAGGACGGGAGGCGTTAGCAAATAATGAATTATCCGAACCATACGACGCGATGCAATTTATCGGTCGCTTACTGAATTTGGTGCCAAACACACAGGTACGTTTTAGTTTACTAAAATAATTCGGTACTGCCATCATTGAGTGCTTGATTACGATGTCCTGCAATTGTGCAATAATTATATAATTTTATTTCTCTTTATCAGGATAAGCCTCAGACATCGACATCGTCTTCAGCGGTAACATCTGTCTCTGACAGCGAGCCGGAAACAATATCACATTTCAATTCTACATCTGAAACAATAGATGTAAATGCCAGTGATTTGATGAAAAAAAATGGGCAAGAAGTAGAGCGCCGCGAAACATTACTGCAAAATGCATTCAACACAATGAGCAACGTTCAGCAGCGCGACGAATGGGATAGCTATGGAGATTTCATTGCTACTAATGCTCGCAGCTGGGAGCCAGATGTAGCCGCCCGATTCAAGTTGGAGATGATGTCACTTATATTGAAATATGCCACAAGCGATCACGAAGAGAAGCAAGCTATTAAGAAATCATGATAAATAAAATAAATATATAATTTAATAAATTAATTTTATGTGACTTTCAATACGATAAATTTTGCTTCGAAGATTTCCTCAATAAAGTTAGAAAATAGCTGTCGTCCTAGAAAATTTTTGAATATTTTTTTAATTTCTTCCTTATGAGACACTAGAGTATAGCTATAAATGTTTTTTTTTATTAAGACAAAATTACAATATTGAAATGTACAGTACTCTGATTAACCATATTATATTAAATAAAATTTCTGTTTTTAAAAAAAAGTAGTTTTGCTTTTAATTATCTGGAAAATTCTGCGTATGCTTTATTACATAGTTTTTTGTTCCACGGATTAGCTTGAGAAATTTGTGGGTTCAGTGGTATAAACACCCACCATCATTTTTGCTGCTCGCTGCCTACTACTACTTACTTGCAATTCACTCCGAAGACTTTCCAGCTGATCTCTTTGACGTATAACTGAATAAAAACATTTCGCACATTAGATTCTCGTTTTTTTCTGGCAAATACATTCTATTGAACAGATATTCAAATACCTGGCCTATTGGCGTGCGCTGCGAACAGGTTTTCGAATAGGTCGCGGGTGTGGTTTTCCAAAGTTTTATGGTACGACGAACAAATCAGAGGAAGCACCCGACAAAACTCAAGGTTTGAATGAAGAGTCGCAGTTTTATTTAAATTCATGACGATAATTTTGTATCTACTCAAATTCAATCCAAATAAAGATGATGTCATTGAGAGACAATAAATAGGGAATGACGGAAAAATAAATTTGTTCTCATGGTATATATTTAAAAATAAATAATATAAAACATAGAATAAACCAAAAAAATATAGTTTATAAAACGTCAAGGTGTATTGAAGAATCACTAAAAAATATCATATCATTTGGAGGTGCCGTTGGTTCTGGTAATGAAAAACCAGCCGTAGATCTTGAATTGTGTATTTTTGCATGCGTTCTAAGCTTATTGGACGATGCAAACCTCTCTGAGCATATGACACAAAAATAAGGAGTCTCGCCAGAATGCACACGGACGTGTGAGACAAGTGATCCCTTCTTGGCAAAGGATTTGTCGCAGTGTTCACACGTAAATGGTTTTATGCCCGTGTGTACATGTAGATGCTGGGTTAACTGGAGTCTCGATCGAAAACGCTTCTCGCAATATTGACAGGGAAACGGACGAATGTCCAAGTGAATGCGTATGTGCGATCGTAACATTTCCAGTGAGTTAAAGCACTTGCCGCATGTGTCGCAAAGATTTACGGTTGGCTGGGAAATACATAATTTAAAAAAATATATAATTCAAATTTTTTCGCAAGAAACTTACAATTTTTGCGTGAGCATTTATGTGATCGTACAGTTCCTTCCTATTCGTATATTGATTCTCACAGATTTTACACTTGTATATGCTGCCGTATTCCTCTACCTGTTCGCCATGAACTGATGACTTGTGATTTTCTAAATTAAAGCGATTCGCATAGGTTTTCCCGCACTCGTCACATATGAATGCGTTCTTTTCTCTGTGTGTTAATGAATGTTGATACAAAGCCTTTTTACTCTCGCAAACCTTGCTACATACATCACATGTCAAATGAATAAGCTTACATTTGTCACTGTTCTTCATGTGTTGCTTAAGTGGTTCGAAAGCGGCAAACTTTTGCTTGCACGTCAAACACACATAGGCGGCTGGCTTTTCCATTTTGATAAGAATAACCTTCGAATTCTTTGGTTTTTTACTGGAGCAAGCTGTAGTTCGCTCATGTAACAAATCCTCCATGACCGAGTTCAATTTGTCTTCATCATTTTCATTAACGTAGTCTTCGTCGGCAATATAATCATCTTCAAACTCAAGGTTATCGTAGTCAAGACGTTCCTCTTCTGTGTTTATTTGATACGCTGAGGTTATCTGATCGACTTCGGTGTTTTCTGGTTTGACTGACATGACCGACGAAACATCGAGTAAAACATCTGCTGCAGTGTCTTGCCACAGTTCACTTACCGTTCTAACTTGCTGTACCGATGTCTTTGTAATCGAATCGTTTTTCTTAACCTTTGAAATTGTTAACATGGACTTGGATCTCTTCAGTTTTTCGAGAACTTGCGATACTGATGCTATTTTTGGTGTAAGTGTCTGTACTCTAGAAAAGTTTTTGTTACATCATAAATATCAGTATTCTATAAATATAAAAATTACTTGAGTTTCTGCAAAACTTCGTTATTGGATGAATAAAATTTCGATAAGAACTTATTAGTCACATTACATTTATTGCTTTTGATTAGCTTAATATTGTCCAGTCTCTCAGTTAACTGTTTCTGTGTAGTTAGTATTGTTTCAATAAAGTCGTATACATCGTGGGCCTTTGAACAACAAATGTCACATACTCGCTTTGGATAAGCATCCACAGAATTGATCTATATAGCAATAAGTACAATATTAAAAAAAAATACGATACACAAACTAATGTGTATCTCTATTTATACCTCCACCGGCAAGCAGTATCGAATTTTCTGCAACAAATTCGGTGTTGTATTTTCCTCATTTTCATCGAAATCCAGTACCGAGACCATTGTTACACTTTGCATACCACAGAATCTGCATACATTATTAATATCGTCTTCCATTGCCTTGGAGATAACTAGTTGCTGATTTTAGATTATGATATTATGAATTAAGTAAAGCGCGATTAAAAACTTTTGAATAACAAAAAATTGTTCAATATTTACAATAACAAGACGATTGCGTGTTGTACACTTTCGTGTTGCCTGTTGTGTATGTGTGTACGTTGTCATTAAAACTTACCACATTTAGTTCTAAACTACACCGTATAAAATAAAGCGACACTTGCGTTTTATTTTATTTTTTTTATAAAATCACTTTTGCCCATATAAATCATGAATACACAAATTATGATTGTGAAAAAATAACAATGTTTTTTCGTTTTAATTAATTATATGTTAGGTGTTTACCATTTATCATTATTACACTCTATCATTATGAATTTTTATTAATTACTATTATTCTCATTCTAGTTTTAAAATATCATAAATACTTAGGAAGAACCTAAACCTAAACGTCGGTGTTTAGGCAATAGTAGTGATATTATTAAATACTCTAAACTAAACTTAATCTATCATACAAACTAATTTACAATTCAATATTATTTGTAACTTGTTAAATTATAAATCTGCAAAATGACATCACGAACACCAAACACAAGAAGATAAGCTATAGCGATATCGAGAAATGGGTAAATCGACGCAAACGATCAAAATCATACGGTAAAACTTGAAGCATCGATCAATATGTCGATCATCGGTACGTGAGCAACCTATACAACACCTGTCCAAAATTTTATTCGCCGACGAAAAGCCGTCGGGGGCTGAAAAACATTCAAGATTTCACGAAACACTTACACTAAACGGGACAATTACATACGACCGCGAATTAAATTTTGACAACTGCGTGCTAGATAAAATGAAATGACGAATGACACACAGTGAAATTGTGACTTGCTCAAACTTGTTATGTTGAAGGTGAGTCATGTTGTTACGTGTAGTAGTCAAATTTAACCGTTCCTGCACGTATAGTTCTTCAGCGTGTAGTCAAAAAGAAATGATCCTGCACGTACGGGGAACGATAAAAATTTACATTTTTATTTATCGTGTTTGAAGGGTATGCGATTTCGGACGTGCTCGATTCACATTTCTCTCATTTCTCGAGATATTACATTATTACATATAAAAATGTAATTGAATGACAAAAGTAAATTAATGAATATAAAAACTTTGTATGCATAATAGATTAATTTATCCATTTAATAACTGCCCATCTGAACACAAACAAGGAATACATAATGTATTTCTGTTTCTAGCTCGAAGCTCAAGCCAACGCTGTTGATTCGGTACAAACATTTCTGGAGGCAAAGGTGCATTTTCATCATCCTCATCTGAATCACAAACAAAAAGTTTTACAAAAAAAAAAGTGGAACCTCTTTATACTCACCTGTCTTCTTACAATGCGCACGTGGTGACGAACCTTTCATCGAAATAACATCATCCGGTTTCCGTAGCAACAGTTTACCAACACCTTCACACATACGCAGCACCTCATGTTTAGCCAGCATTTCAATATTTTCGGCATCTACATACTCACAACTGGATATCCACACAGCAACACCATCGAAATCTTTTAGTAAATTTATAGCTCCACTTCGACTGAACTTGATGCGTTTCATGTAAATATGGTCTAACCATGATTCACAGAGTATTTTTAGCACCAAACTCAAAATTTCCAGAACACTGGTGGCTTGTAAAATTGGTAGATAAAGCTGCTCTGCAATATCGACAGAAATAATAATATGATTTACCCGATCGCGAATTTTAATATTATTACTTAAATAGTACAGCACATAGTCATTGGCGCAAGTCTGCAGAACATCAGTTTGCCAAAGTTTAGCCTCTGGAAAACACAAAGTAAGTGTGGCCAGACTTGTTGTTCGACAAATGGACGATAATATGTCAATGCACTCAGCGTATGTTTGCTATCATTTAAAGATAATAAAAAAACACTTAAATGTATATTAAAATATGTATATCATACCTTTAGTTTATTGATGTTCACCTTTATTTCCGACACAAGTTTGGCTCTCAGTGCGATGCACACCTGTACTAGAACTTCCAAAGGATCAGCCGGTACTAGTTCGGGTGCACGTAATTCACGAAGCTGTTCAAGGCAGTGATTAACATCTGTGTCGACTAGCTTAAAAAAGAGTAACATATTCCAGTCGGTACACAAGTTTTTGGCCTTTACGGCTGCCCACAAGCGCATCGTGTGTATTGAGTGATCTAGTCTATGCAGGATCGGAATCTGCTCTACGATCGGAAGCTCATTCGGTATGGTTCCGTTTATATCGCAGCTATTTGCAAACGATGTCAAACTGTATAGAAGTTCACTCCAAAGGCGACCAGTTGTTGTGCCGTCAAGCTATAGAGGATAGTTATTTAAGACAATTAATTTTAAATAATATTCAAAACGTACTTCCATTTCGGAACAGTAAAATTCGGTATTTTCGTAATTATGATTAACTGGTAGCTGCGAGGAAACAAGTGTTAACCTAAACTGTTTGTCCCAAGTGGTTGCTGTCACGTAAACGGTTAAGGTCTCACCGAGTCCTCGCAATGTCGACAATATTGGTTCCGGAGCATCTATAGTCAAGCATTAATCTTAAAATGTGAGTTATCAAATACCACGCGAATTGTATAATATTTTACCATCTGCCTGAATCATTAGCAACCAGTCTCGCAGATATTTCGCACAGGCGGCTGGTCTACAGGCCAACGGTGCACTGCTCCACCACAGCACAACATGTTCGAGAGTACTTCCGACTTGTGTCCAAAGACCACGAGTTCCTCGATTCACCCATTTAATGATCTCCGATTTATTCGGTTGCTTATCTACGAATATACATGAGGTCTATTATAATTTACTAAAATTAATATTATATATAGAAAGGTCTCTTGCCAAAAGAACTCGGACACATTTTCAAGCACTTCAATAGCATATTAGCTATGAAGTTCTCCTCGTTTGAGATAAGCAGCTCTAGTAGTTCAATTCCATTGACATCTTGTTGGTTAGTAGGGATTACCGTGTTTCCTACACTGGAATGAGCATTCAATTGACATGCCATATTATCAAAAAATCCTATTACGGGATCCTGTATATGTTAAAAAGTTAAAACTAAATGCATGTTTATTCTTAATTTTGTTTTTACTGCTATTAATTCGGATTCATTGAGCACATTATTTGTTACCGTTTCGACCGGTACTTTTTTTGTTACGTTGGCAGTGGTTTCACCTATGGTGAGTTGAGCATCCGAAGAGATTGTGCATGCAATCAAAGTTGTCGTGTGATCGACGATCGGCGAGGCCAAATGAGTCGTTAAAGCTTTAAGTATTTCTACACTGGACGTGTCTGAATCAGGATTCGAATTGAAGTCTGGTTTACATGTAGCCAAAAGACAGGATATTAAGGATATGCAGCATTGCTCACTACGCTGTTTGGATATTATCTGGAAGTTGTAATTATAGTGTAATAAGTGGTGCCATCTATGAAAAGTTTATTTTCCTGATTTTAATTATACCATTCACATTAAATCATTTAAAAAAAAACAAACAACTGCAAGAAATGAATATTCGATCATCTGAACTGCGCTCAGAAAATAAAAAAAAAATCATCTTAACTTTTTGAACTTCGCAGTTGTGATCCATAGCATAGCATAGCATGAACCATAGACTCATTAGTTTCTTTGAACCCATATACAATTGTGGAAACAAATTGTGTACAATTAATAACCGATTGATAAATAAAGAATCTAACAGCTTTTTTAAAGCACAAAAACTATTAAAAAAACCAATATGTTATATTAGTTACATTAGTTCAAACAAAAAAACTAACCTGTAAAATCAGACCCACATCGATTTTTTTTGGCTGCAATAAGAGTACCGGAAATGAATTACTGCACAGCTGGGCATCACTGATGACTGACTTTGCATTCTGAGTAGTAAGCTCCACACTTTCGTTGTGCAGTGTACACAATACTAAGGCTCCGTCAATAACAACATCCGTGTGCATTGATTGGCTAAGCATGACTTTGATCTTTATAAAACAAAACGAAAACCGCATCACATCATATATTTTATATAAATATATAATAAATATAGAGCACTTCAAAGAAATATACCCACCATTTTATGAATGATAAAGATTAACTGAAAATGGCGACGTTTTAGTTGCTGTCGCGTCAGCGTTGCACGTTTTGACTGAAGCACTTTGTACGGACTACGTTCGATCTTCTTGTTTACCGAAATGGCTGCCAACTTCATAAGGCTGCTCTGTAGTTGTTCGCTGAGGTCAAAGCATCGCTTACTTTGGGTTATAAGAAGACCAAACTCCTAGAAATACAAGTGTAAATTATTAGATTAGCATTAGATTAGATTAGTAGCAATAGTGACTGAACGCTTAATCACCATGCAACCTCTATTTATACAAAGTTCTTGCATTTGATAAGTTAATTCAAGCAGATGATGCAACTATGTTAGTTACTTGCTTACTTTACTTTAGCACTTAACACAGAAATGGCAATTTTAAATTAAAAAAATTATTAATTTCGGTTTTAGAACTTATCTTATGTTGAGAACAAAGACATTAGTTTTACATTTTGGCTAATAATTTCTATTTTCTCTTACAATAACTTATAACAATTAAATATAACGTTTTTTCTCATTTTTAATTATTTATTTTTTTTGCCAAAGAAACGTAATATGTTGACCATAAAGAACATTTTATCAACAAGATTATAGTTGAATGATGTATAGTTAAATTTACCCGTAAATAAAAGCAAAATTTCTATTTTTAGTTGACATGAAAAAGCTTTAGTTTTTAAAAAATATTTATGTTCTATTTATGATTTTTTTTTTATTTTATGTAAAAAGTTTTACCGGAATTAACCGGCTGCACCACCTGCCTGCGAACACTCATCGAAATAAGACAATATACAAAAATGTCTAGTTTCATGTTTCAGTTTCAGTTTCAGTTTGATATAATATATGGAAACTCTCTGTTGACCTTCACGGAATATTACTGGGGTCGACTTAGCTTGTAATATATGGCTCAGACTTATGAGCGTCGAGCATCTTTAATGTGCCGTTTAGGTATTTTAGCTTGTAAACTAAATCCGAGATATTTTTATTAACAATGCAAGGTTCGTAAAGCGGTGCCAGTTTTTTTGAGAAGACCCGTTCGCTGTTGTTGAAAATTTTGTTCGATTTCCCTTGTTCATATTGTCGATTTTCACATGCGTATGCCACTAATGCGTTTCCGATAATCTTATTCGTTCGTTCCACAAAATTATTTTTGGAATGAACGTGTTAGGCCGCATTATTTATTTCGATAGAAGGCTTCTAAATAAATAATTATTTTCAAGGATTTCCATCACCTTCGCGGCTGTCGGATTATGTCGTAGTGTAGAGCTATGATTGGGAACTTTGTAACCCAGTCGGTAATTACATACGCGTTTAGTCTTCCATATCCATATACCAGGTATATGGTCATGACATTCCGTTATTGTACTTAATCTCGCGGACTCGGGCACTACTCTTTCTGAGTGAGTTGGCTTTTCTTAATTGAGATTTTTGTATCGAAAATACAGCAGGTTGTCTCTAATAGCCCAATCTTAAAATCTCGTTGGGTTGAGTGCTACCTGACTAAGGATCTTAAGGTACCAAATATGTCTTTTGCCTTTATACTAATAACTCGTTTAATGTTCGTGCTGCCGTTCTTTGGAATTCTCTTCAAGTTAACATAAAGCTTGCTAAATCTTTTTCTCAATTCAAAAGATTGGTTGAGTCTGAGTTCAAAATTGATCGCTAAGATAACTTTTTTTTATAATTTGTCTTTAAATTTACTGGATTTTAATTATTTATTTTTATTTTTATATTTTTTGTTTTTAATTAGCATGTCGACGTGTTCTTTTAATTTTGCGGCAACTTAGCAATTTTTGTATTTCTCATTTATAACGGCTGCATTGCTCATGTACTCAATTTGAATCACACATCACACAACAATGTATATATATATATATCTAATCCTTTTCCTTCCTCCTTTTCCAACTTTTATTTAAATTGTTTTGCGAATTATTCGCCCTTCAGGCACATTATAATATCATATTATTGTTAGTTTTAAGTAGTTCAGTTTTGCTTTATATTTAAAAAATGTATTTTCTGTATGCTACACATTGTATAAGGCTCTATGGCCTTTGTAGCAAACGTTATATCTCTTTAATAAATAAATAAATAAATAAAAGAAACTAGATGAAGTGTCGGTTCTTCGATGAATATATCGGCTAGATTTCTGATAGCCTCGTCAAACATTTTGGGTCCTGAATCTGTATTGTGGACTCAAATGTCTTTGGTACTATATAATGGTATTGTCAATATCAATATTCATATTGGTACACCTGGCTATACATTAATTTGATAAAACCCTTTAATATAAAAAAATCTTGTGTACGTAATTGAACAAAAAATAATATATTATTTTTTTATAATGCTTATTTATAAAAAAACCCACACAAAATGTAAATAAAAAATACAAACAACAATCAAAAAAAAATCAATGGACAAATGACAAAAAAAAAATTAGAGCGGATGTAAGATGTGTTATTTTTTTGTGCTCCAGATTTCATTTAAGATATTTTATACCTTTTAAAAAGGTAAGTAAATATAAAGTACACTCTCGACGCAATCGTATCAGAATAGCTAGATTGTGTATGTATTTTTGATAATTCAACTATTCGCACACGCTTTTTTACAATACAATTGTGAGCTTGCGAGAAGCCTAAAAAATTGCGGGTGAATCTGCTGTATCATATATCAAGAATCGGTATTCTCGACCTGTGCTTTGCCATTGGTGCATTGCCCTTACGTGCAATTGTGTCTGTAAATGCAGACATAAATGTCTTTTATGGACCAAAATGTCCAATCTGGGTCATTACAGTTGTGTCGGTGAATTCAGACATTTATGTCTTTGAGAAACTTTACGAACATTTTGCTTGGACCCGGTCCCAAATACTGGGCCTGAAACAAGTCTGCCAATGTTACGTACAAATATCTGTGAAATGTCATGTAAGTGCTATTGCAATGTTTAAAAGAATGTTTAACAGGAGCGTACTCTGGTTAGTGGTCTTGTGTGAAAGTAGTGCAAAAAAATTGTCCGTTTACATGTCAACACCGCAAAGAACAACATAAGTTCAGGTTTGAAAATCATGTTATAAAAATAGATTTGTCCGAAATGGATACATGTTTACAAATGGTATAAGAACGACATCTCATAGTAACATTTAAAAACACCAATATGCTTCGATCAACAAAGCTCACAGCTTGTTTATAGATGTAAGGTCGCAAACTTCCCTTGTACCTTCAAAACTCTGTTTACCTCCAAAGTATATACGGAAAACACACGTGTTATTGACCTTCTATTCCAATGCCTTTCAAACTTATATTATATATGCGAATACTTATTTGTAGATCAATAACTTCATAATTCAATGTATGAATATTTGGCGGACTATACAAAAAGTACACATTTACTTCCTAACATATTTACCAAAGTTTCATGAATAATATACTTATGTGCAATTATTTCCTTAAAT
>JANSTU010022530.1:0-13279 GCA_027564075.1 Bolitophila hybrida
AACACACGAAATTCGTTTTTTTCCATTGTTTTAATAATAACAAAAGTTGCTTCACTAAAAATGCAATATATCACAAAATAATAGTCCGACAGCTGTGAAATTTATACACGCATCCTTTGAAGGTTGGTACTATATGAAAACAAAATGGGTTTTGTACTAGTGGCGCCCTCTCATAGAAACGATACGAACTTTTCAGACGACCTATTATGTGTATGTTACTCATGAATTGTAGATATAAACTGAGATCCCTGAAAGAGATAGGATACCGAATACAACTGCTGTGAATTCTAGCGCATGGACGTCTTAGCTAAAACTGCAGCCATAACCGGTACCCCGGTAACTAACACCCCCCAAACCCCGGAATGGTTAGAGCACAAAACTGCATGGAGAAATGTATATATCAATACGGTGAAGTAGACTTTTGAGACACTGCGATTAAAGCTTGTTTGCCAAATACGACACATACCACTTGTGACAAGGACAGAATCGACAATTCAAAATAAGAGTAATGTGTATTTACGACAAATCATTCGGGCAAGGCTTGCCAATTTATGACTCTAGTCAATTGCGACACATATAAAAAAGCTTACAAGACATTTTCTGATATTGTCTCATTTGGTCATAGGACAATCCAATTTGGTCTATTGAGTAACAAATTGCCACAATCGGTGGACAGAATCCACTGTTTAACGAATCAAAATTTGCCCTTTTGAAGTCAAACACCGTTTTAGGCGGACTGGGTCTTGCGACGGAATGTGATACGAATTCACTCTACTCAACGGCACAACGCACTCGACAACAGTGACGTCGTCTAGATTACTGCTGAACATTAGGTTGTTCAGTTGATATAGATGACAAGAAAAAAACATAGAAAGCATGCTGGTTTCGGAGACTGATCCGGAATTCGTAGACAGGAGATTTGATCCATTCCACTGAAATGTTAAAATCTCCAACAGTAAACACAGTGTCATTGAATTTATTAAAATACTCTACTGTCCAGTCCGCAATCAAAACAGAAGTGCGAGAATCCATTACTTATTGAATAGTTCCGTTCCATGTTTGTGATATTTTTGCCATATGCTATAGTGATATTAAAAGTTTAACATTTAAGAAAAATGCCATTTAAGGGTGGTACAGGAATATAAGAGGTAGGTAATTTATGTTATAATTTATCTTTTACCCTTCCCCGCCAAACACACAAACGCTTTTGCCCATATCTCTTTTTTTATCTTTTCTTTGAATATATAAGCGTGAAAGCAAATTCTATAAAAAGGACCAGTCCAAAAAATATGCAATTATATATGTACGAGTATCAGATAATATACAGAAGAATCATCATTTGATCTAACAGATCCCCTGCCCACTGGAGGCATATTCATCCAGATTTTTGACAGGTTTCCTTTAAGGCTGAAAACCGATCATAAAATAATAATAAAAATCTTATCTTATTATTTTTGTTATGTAAAAAAAAGCATTATCTGGCACTTCAATAAATAATACAATTTTCAATAATTCTGTAAATTACAGCAATGTCCAAACCAAACACAATTTTCCATCCGTACCATAAAATATCACCACAGTATACACAAAAATACTCTTTAATATAGCAAAACCTATTCGTTTAAAATATTTCACATTATATATACCTGTACAGAAATTTATTTCTATATATTTATATCAACATTAAGTTTCGCAAATATTTGTTTGTAAACAGCAAAAACTTACAAACTTCTGTAGTTTTTGAAAATAAATTCTGGGAAAAACTTATACGATCATTTTTCTTATAAAACATATGAAGTACACTGCGGGGTTGTTTTTGTATTGATGTAGTACAGACACCACCAAACAGGTATATAATATGTACAAATAAAATGTGCACTAACGGGTTTAAATTGGTAATATACAGTGCAAATACATATTTGTTTGTTTGCATTCGCGCACAGTTGCACCTGCCTGCAGCCGTACACACCTGCTGCTGTTCAACTATATTATTATTTATATTGTAGAGCTTGCCACGAGTGAGCACCTATCCTTTTCCAACGATTTCTATATTTAAATATTTTATATACATATATTAAACATGTATGTTGCATGTAAATACATTTAAATTTAAATAAATATATATTCTCGTGTAGTTTGCGGTAAAAAAAGGCTCTGTTGCACAATTTTCCACAATTACCTGTACACAAAATGAACTGTGCGCTTTCTTAAATGTCTATATACTAAATCATGTATTTACAATATGTGTTGTTATCTAAAAACTAATGTTTGTTAACATATTATTAACTAATATTTATTAAGGTGAGTATACAAATATTTATTTTTAATTATGTTAATTTTTTTTCATTTTAAACTGATATATATAAATAGTGTTAGTTCAAGTGTGGTTTTGTATTCCGTTTGCGCATGATCACAATGTTGTAGTCTCATTCCTTGTCTACTATATGCTTAATTGCTATATATGGCTTGTAAATATATAAAAACCCAAATGCGTGTGCTTGTCCAGAAATGTAGGCACACTACGAGAGCTTTTAATCTAAATACTGCGTACACATTATTTCCCCAAAAATATTTTGAATGGCAATCCTACGGGAATTTCGATGCGAATGTACTCGGAAATAAAGCTGATTGTTTTGAATTCCCTGTGTTGGTGCAGTTTCGGGGGGCTGAACATTGAAATTGAATTGGACGTTCGTAAAATGAGTGGCTGTAAATTCGACTGAAACCTTGAAACGGCGATTTAATTGTACAATAAATAATTAAATAAAAACAATAACAAACATATACAAACCATAAAACCGAATATTTTAAATTTCACTCATAAATCAATAAAATATAAATGAACATAAAGCTTAAATCCGTTTTTTTTATTGCATTAAATGTTCACATAGAATAAATCGTTAAACACTGTCTATAAATAATAATAATAGAGGCATTTTTAGTAATAACAAAAAAAAACTGACCATAAAGGCCAAACGTGTAGCACACACATGCAATCGTATCGTTGTGTAGCAGCTGCCCTGTCTTGTTGTAGCGCTGGCGCTGCACCGTTGTCCATTGCCATCGTCCGGCTCTTTATGTGAGTTAGATTGTCTGCTGTATGGCAAATCAATCGATCTCCGGTCACGGCGCGTCCATACACAGGAGTCGCGCTTAGGCCAAACTTCAGAGAAAGCTCTCTCTGGCACCCTGACCCTCACCACCCAACACAACGCGTTGCGATGCGGGCTCCCCGTACTGACTGTGATAGAAGTCCTCGCGCATCATTAGATTTAAGCTCGAGCACCGGAAATACAAGATCTCCTGAAATGGTTTTCTGAAGTCTCGGTTGAGTGTGGCATAGATGATCGGATTGAGCAATGAATTCGCATAGCCCAGCCAAAGGAATATCGATGATAGCAATTGCGGAACAGGATGATGGTCGCCGAGGAACGGTCGTAGTAGAGCTAATATGAAAAAGGGTAACCAACACACAGTAAAGGCAGACATTATAATGCCCAGCGTTGTGGACGCTTTGCGTTCTTTGGCCAGTTGAAAACGTAGTTTTTTTTGGTGTGGTGATCCGAGTGCAGTACTGCCGTGCACAGTGTTCTTGCTTTGCAAACCAGATCCGTTGATTGATCCTTCCAGACGAGTTTGAGCACGTTTTTCGTCCATAACAATACGACGGGCTGCGCGAAAGATCTGATAGTACACGAACAGCATGACGGCCAGTGGGATGTAGAACGAACCGAGCGTTGCGTATATCTGGTAGCCAAAATTCTGACATACTACACATGTTGGTTCGCCTTCTTCGGTAAAATGTTCGTTTCCTAGTATTAGCAGGGGAGGCAGTGATATACAGGCGGCACCCAGCCATACCAGTGCCACATTCAGCATCATCCGGCGCGGCGTCCTCTTGACGCCATACTCTAGTGGCTTTGTGATGGCCCAGTAACGATCCACTGAGATGGCACAAAGGTTGAGTATAGACGCGGTGCAGGACAGCACATCGAACGATACCCAGATATCGCAGAAAACAATGCCAAAATTCCATTTGCCCAGAACCTCGAAAAGAAGAGCTGTTGGCATTACTAGTACGGCAACGCAGAGATCGGAAACGGCTAGCGAGACCAGTAGATAGTTGGCCGGTCGCCGAAGCTTTCGTACAAGACACACGGCCACACATACCAGCACGTTACCGACAACTGTGCCAAGTATGACAATCAGCAGAATAGCACTGATAATAATGGCATGGACAGATGGAAGTTCGTCGGTGGTTGGGTCTGTGTACGGACCCGATGAGACCGGAACACTAGCAACCGTTGTGGTGGCAAGAGCAACCGCACTCGAGACGACAGCTCCGGCTGTACTGGCTGTAACAGATTTAGTGGCTACAGAAGCGGCGGTAGGTACTAGCAACGAAATGTGCTCTGCTGTCAGGGCAATGAAGGATGTGGCGTTTGCTACCCGGTTGATCGGTTCTTCGAAGATGAGATGCGCCGGTAATGGATCCATATGCAATTTTGTGTGACGGGGGCTTGGGGGCTAAAAAAACTACGCCCCCATCCCTTCGTTCACCGGATAATTGAAGATTCACGGTCACACGAACACGTGCACTGTTTGGTCAAAATTGGACTAGAAGATATCATTAAAAAAAATACTGTATGGGATTTGAGAACTGCGGTTTTCTGTAGGTAAATGTGCTCTTTTGGGCACAGACACACACACACACTATAAAGTCTTATACATTTTTTGTTATTGTTCTATAAATCTCGTATCGATACCGGCAGAGATGTTTCTAAATGTCCGCTCCAAGTGAGTGTTATATTTTTTCAGTGTTGTATTTCGTTGGCTTTCCATTGAGCATGCGATTGCGGCCGTAATTCGAAGGTGTGGTGTTGCTATCGATCCTTGTCTGTCGTCGTTTGCCTTTTGTTTCACCAGCAACTGTTGCAAATGTCTGCAAAAGAAAGGAAAAACACAACATGGTTAACTTTATTATTTTATATTCAGTGTGTGTATATGAAATGGCTTTCCTTTGCAAAGAGTTTGTTGGTGTGTGTTCGTATTTTTTTATATAATGCATATTATTGTACCATTGTTGCCCTAGGCGGTATTGTTTGAGTTTGTTTGAGGATTGTGGGGCATTTGTTTTTTTTTTGTTTATTCAATAAAAGCTAGACAATGTAAAGTTTGACTATTTTTTTAGGATGATATGGATCGGATGTTATATATACTATATTTATGATGTGGGGTGGATCGGATAAAAAAAAAACAAATGCATTGAATTCGAGGATTTTACTGAATTCTTGTGTGTATATAAAATATTTTTTTTCGATTTATTATTTGAAGTTATATAAAATATTGTCAAATTGGAATTTGCTAATAAATTATTGTTTGTCCCAGTTGTATATATTTTAAACAAGCTCAAGTCGTCAGTTATGAAAAACCTTTTTGATCTTCTATTCTCTATTTATATGTTCTACATAATACAGAATATGTCATCAGTAAAAGAGCTGCGTCATGTAAATTAAATGAACATTTCATATGGAAACCTTCGCCAAACGATTAAAATAAACACACACTTACAAACCTGTACTATGCATATATACATCACCACTGTATGCTTATGAATTTTCCATATATTATTGCATAGTCCGGAAAACATGAATATAAATTACGTCATGACGCGCTTGCGTTCTTACAGACCACGCGCTGTAATTGTTTCGCTAATGATTTTTTAATTGTGTTTATACGCCGGCACAAGGGATGCGCATGCATGATGGTAATTATTTTCCAGCTTCGAAGATAGAAAATGTTGCTTAATTATATACATTTCAATTAACTCGCATACCCGCATCTAGGATCGAAGCATAAAAAGCATTTTAATATTCAATGTTTTCTCTCACGCACTCTCTGCGACTTGTGTAATTATGCGTTACGTTATGCGCTTCTTTGAATTCAAAATTTACCTCGCACATAAATTCCACGTAGCGCGCGTGAATAATTTTACCGCCGCAGCATTCGGTCGATAAGCTACCGCCTTGATTAATTTCAACGCTTATTATAAAATAATTTTAAGTCGTTTGTACCTAGTACAAAAGCGAGCTACATCCCACCATGCCATGCCACCGCATAGTAGAATATTTTGCCAGTGTGATTATTTCGAATAATGAACACACGTTTGCTTAGCGCAGCATAAATTATGAACATAATTTAATCAGCATTAACATAAAGACGTTCAAATCTAGATGCGAATAATAATATATAAATCGAATTTAAATCGCACTATTGCAAAATCACAGTCATCAGACGCATTAAATTATATAATGGAGTAGTTTGCAGAAAAAGAGGTTTTTCTGTAGAATAATTATAGAGAAAATTCTTTTGTGTGACTTATTCATATTTTGCGGATTTAAAATGTGTGTTTTAAACGATTTCATGAAGCTATAAGAAATAAGATTGATATATTTATCGATTTTTGTGAATAATAATTGAATATCAATTGTTCAAATCGTACAGACGGAAGTTCGTCTTATGTAGATTGATATTTTTTAAGGATTATGTAAATTATTACATTACATAATGTCATATTCTTCATAGTACTAAGAATAAGAATATGTTAAAAATTCGATATAAATAAATAAAATATACTAAATAGTTATTTCGTCTAAACAAACCCAAATACCACACGTCTACAAACAAAACTATCAATTTTGACTTTACAGGTGATAAAATCTGCGAATGATACCCTTTGAACTTTCGCCTTAATCATGTTCGTCATTTTCTTTATCAGTTTTTTAAAACGTCAATAAGCCTTTTTTAAGGAATGCGGTAGTATGCTATCACTGTCTATGACGCAACATATAACAGAGGAAATTTCGTGTGCACGACAAAGGGAACTTCAGATGCATCCTCACGTATCCAATGCTCATTTTATCTGTTCACCTAACTATCCTGATTGATTTTTGAATATATTTATACAGAACAGCAAAAACCCAGAGCTTAGAGAATGAAGAAGCGTTGGAAAGTTTTCAATTTTATTCGATGCATATGAGTTAAAACCTTCTTCAATTTTTAATCTTGTGTCTGCATCAATAGATAATTCTATTTTGGGTCTTACTAATTCAATTAATTCTGCAATGGATAGAAATATAAAAAAAAGTTAATATCCACCAATTCAAATCAATTGATTTACCTAAATGTGTGATTTTTTATTATAAAACATAAGAATAAAATTAAAAGGACTATGTTTCGAAGATTTATGATTTATACACTGAAAGAATAAATATAATAAATATTAGTAATTCGTTTTCTTAAAATCAAAAGAAGAAACATTTACTTAAATTAAGAAACAAATTCTTCTTATTTTACGAATCATAGTGGAATTAGAATTTTTCTCCTTAAACTTATAAAAAAATGATTTTGTAAATGTATTAAAACAAAATTTTATCAATTATTTGAATATAGATATTTTTTACTGAATATTAGTAAATAATGGTGTAATTTAAATAAGCATTTACTGGTTTTCAGTAAATGTTGTAAATAAGCGCATTATTTGCATACTAAAGATCAGTAACTGCTGTTGTGATTTATGCGCATTATTTATTGATTTTTAGTAAAGTAAAGATTTAAGCGCATTATTGGCATGAATTACTTTTTTAATTACTGATTTATGCGCATAATGTGCATGAATTACACCTACATTTACTCATTTTCAGTGAATGTTAATGAGATTTAAGCGCATAATTTTTATGATTCACCAAATTTACACAATTTACATTTACATTTAAAAATCAGTAAATTTAAATTTACTAATTTTTAGTAAAATCTTATGTGATTTAAGCGCAGTATCGGCATGAATTACTTTTTTATTTTCTGATTTTCAGTAAATGTTTGTGTGTTTTAAGCGTATTATGTGCATGAATTACACCTACTATTACTGATTTTTAGTAAATTTTGGTTTAATTTAAGAACATTTTTTGCGTGATTTGCTACCAAATTTACTAAAAATCAGTAAATTTTGATGTGATTTTTACGCATTTTATACAGAATTTTAGTAAATTCTGGAGTGACTTAAGCGTATTATTGGCATGAATTACTCGTTTATTTACTGATTTTGAATTTAGAAACATTGGAATGAATTAAGAAAGTTTTTCTTGTTTTCGAATTATTGTTAAATTCAAGCGTTTTTTTTCTTAAATTAAGCAAATTTGTGATTGCGGGTGGTTTTTTTTTTTACATTGTTTTGCTTCGTATCACCGCTTGTGATAGTAACATAGTAACACTGTTCGTCAGGTCTTTTCTGAATCGTTTTTTTTTACTGCGACCCATCTAATGGAGCTAGTTAGTTGCGGATCTGAGATGTCGTTTCGCTCGATTGGATTTGATCGATACATATTCGCATGTTGTCCAGTTTGCTTGATATTTCTTCAAGATTTTGTTTCAATATTAAAGCTCGTGTTATTTGGACTGTGATTGGGATTTTATCCCATCTATTTTGTCTGCATGTGGTGCTAATGTCAAAACGTCACCATTATGTACGGACAGAATTGCTCTTATTTGTACTGGCAGCGTTTGCATGTGATTTAAAGAGATCTTCAGTAACTGTTTCTTCTGCTAGCGTACGCATCTCTATCAAAAGTGTCGTGACCAGGGTCCATTTAAAAAAATTATAATAATATAAATAATGGATATCCTATAAAATATTTCACACCAATAAAACCATGCGTTCTTAATTATCTGTCCGGTAAGTTTTGTTTTTCTCTTAGTCATTTTACATTCTATTCCATAACCTTCCTATGTAATAAACTCAGATCCCAGTTCTCCTTGTCATCTTCTATTGCAAACCTTATCTGTAACTATCTGAGTGACCATTATCTATATGTTGACATTGTTAAAAATCAGTCATATTTTATCCCTATTTACTCTGGCGTTTCCCTTTTTCTATGTTCAAGAAGGACTTGCCAACTGTTCCTAATAGTTCCACTCTCAATACTCCATTTGAGTATTGCTGGTTCCATTGATATTGCAAATTGCTTTGAGCAAACTATGCTCTTCGACTTACAAAATTCTGGAAGGTTTGTATGTAGATTACGAAAGTATGACAAGGTTTTCATGAAACTCGAAAAAGAACTCAATTTTTAGTTTATGATGTTTAGAATATGATCCCAAAGCGATTTGGCAGCTAAAGATTGCATATAAAAGTTATCATATACGAAAGGAACCCATATTTTTGTCACGAGATTTGAGAAAATTGAGAGGTGTGCTGTGTAATAAAACAGTCGGATAATATTTCTCGGTGCATTTAAGTAAAACGGTGCTAGAAGCAAGAATGCTCATGAGGGTAGAATTCGGAAAATACAAAAATTACTCGAAAGGTCATATTTTTCAAAGTATTCTCCACGATATGAAGAACTACTTGATAATTGACATGGAATTTGTATTATGTTAATGTCTATAATTGAATCCTATACCTAGATTCAGATGATATTTGTGTTATGAGTGAAAAATTTGAAAAGACGGTTTTTAAAAATTCATTTTTATTGATATTATTGATTCAAGATCCAATAAATATCATATATACTCGTATATATATTTTTTTATATCAAATGACTAGAGCGTGCTGTGCGATCCAAGTAACAATTAATTACTAAAGTGGCTATTTTAGGTTATGGTCATAATATAAGCTTTTTGACCTTGTTTTATTACAAATTAGCCATAATGGCTAAATTTGTTGATTTTATTATTCATTAAATGCATTTTCTGATTATTTGTTTTGCCAAACTGTAAAAATGACCACGAAGTCACTCGAATTTCCAAATAGTAATTTAAACAATAAAAAATATGCAGTTACAATATTTTCGGCCAACTGTTTTTCGTCCAATTGTCTTTTTATACTAATTGGGATAACTCAATCTCTACTTTTACGTTGCTTTATGTAACCGTGAGGTTTTGAAAGAACGGCCCGATGTTATGGGCAGCGAAAAACCACAGCGTACCACGTTGCAACCGAAATAGGTACCTCAACCGCTGAAGGGGAAGGAAAGTATGTGTGGTGATAGCCTTCCTGAAAATGTCACACAGCTTACAGTGGACTGCTACACCCCTGCTGGCTCTACACGTTGCTGGTTGCAGAGTGCAAGCATTTAACTGGAATCGCGAGATCAGATCAAGCTTTCTACCAGACATACATCCCCTATGATGCTTCGGGTCCAGAGTTTGGCGAAACACTCAAGCATATGACTGGAATCGCAAGATCGGAGTGACGCTACCCACTCTCATGATTGTCTGGAATCACGAGATTAGATCAAGCTTCAAGGCCCGCAGAGACACTCAAAAACCGAGTTAACTTTAGGGTACTATTCCAATACACTAGGTCGCTTTTCTCAACGATTGTTTGTACTATTTATTATCGAAGCCAGACTTTTTATGAGTAAAAAAAGAAGCACATTTGTTTTCCAACAACAATGCGCTTTTCTATCAAAATAAAACACACTAAATCGCTCACATGTGTTTTTCAGTAAAAATACAGATCCAATAAAAAAAAAAAAAAAAGCCACAAACTGTTTCAATCAATCCACATGCAAACCGCCCAATTGAATATAGAGTTTCACATAAATATATTCCCATTCAATATAATATAGCAAAAACGGTGGTTACGTTTGTGTTTTACCGTTTAAAGGCAACCGCAAATGTGAAAATTGTATAAATATCCCGTGCTATTTGTAGATTTTCACTAGCATGAGTGTAGCTGTGTGGTCACATTTATATACAGAGCCGCACTCGAACTGTTATCAACATTTTTCCTATTTCACCCGTAGCCTCCATAGGAACGCGCACGGCGTACCCTCCCTCTCCGTCCAGTTTTACTGTGCTCCTCTCTGGTATGCGTGTATATGTGTGTGTGCTCACACCAACTTTAATTGAAATGTATACATTCATAGAGATATTAATTAAATGACATGTCTATCTAAGTAAATAAATTCCGAAAATGTCATGTTTCCACATTGTGTACATGCCCGTCCGGGGCCAGTGTGGTGTTCTCCCGTCGCGTCGGTTGCAACTTTTCCAATGGAGCCGGAATGTGACGGGGAGCTAGAGAGCAACCATGTAAAAAGCCACAGTTTTCTGTTTTAAAACCCTGAATCCTTTAATATTGTACAGACAAACACACACACAGAAACACAAACATTGCGGAATTTCAAAAAAACAGGGAGTCAACCGACGAGATTTATGCTTTTGAATTAGTTTTATGTGTGTACATAGTCGTATATGTGTGTGTGTGTACATTTCATGACACTTGATAAATTGTAATATTCGCCACTCCCAAGTCAAATACTATAAAAAAAAACCATTTCGACGATTCACCGACGTTAATTCATAATTGTAAATATACATTCTTAGTAACTTTGCGCGCACTCAATTTATATGTTTTCTCCGGTATACCACGCCGGACGCAGTGCGGGTTTATAACTGGTCCCGGATGTACAAACATATAAACCCTCACCCGTTTTGTTCGTGTACGCGCGCGCATACAACAATAAAATGTGAACGTTTTACGACTTCCGGTACAAGCGTGTAGAACTGCTGCTGGCACGCGCTAAAAGATACATAAACAACAGATTGCATCAAAAGTTGCAAAATACAGTGTTTGGTTTTTTTTGGCACTTCACTTTTGGCCTGGACTTGGAAATAATCGACTGACCGTACTGTGAGCTTTTTTACACTTTGCTGCAGCAGTGTTTTCATGAAGAAGAGGTGTACTTGTAAATGCATACATTCCGGCGCAGATAAATATGTTTTACCGTTACGTGGTCGACAAAAGAAGCTTTCATTCGAAAGGAAATAAAAAGAAGTAATATTTGTGCATGTTAGTTTTTCCTATGTTTTTTGACTGTTCAATTATTTGATAAAGCGGAAAAGGAAAATTCGGTAGAATAGATTCATAATTTGTTTTGTCTGTAAAGAGTCAATTGAGTAAATCCTCTGTAATATGTAATCAAATATCACTATTATGTAGATATTATATTATGACACACTTGAAAGGTCTGATTATTTATAGGGAGAAAATGTAGTATAATATGTAACTCCACAATCGGGTAATCTAAATTTTTATAAAAATGTAATATTCAAATAATTGTTTGAACATTTTTTGGGGAAAAATTACCACATTTTGGAACATTGATTTAGACAAAACATTGGCGAGGGTCAGAGTGGATACCGTAGAGAGCGATCAACTACAGACCAACTGTGTAATATTAGACAAATTCTGGAAAAGGGTCTTCGCTAAGGACCCACTGCTTTTCAATGTCTTCTTTCTTTTGACACCAGCAGTACGATCTTCACGAAATCTGGTCAGTTGTTGGCTTATGCCGATTACATAGACCAGGCTGGAAGGAGTGTCGAAATTAGAAAGTGGTGCCTTACTATTAGGATTGGAGGTGACGATAGTAAAACAACCCGAGCGCACTTTTAGAGCTGGGAGAAAACAAGTGTAGAAGTGGAAGACAACTTTGTGTTTCTTGGATCACAGCAGATAAATTATTGACGGCGGTTGACTCTTAAAAATTAGACCTGCCGCCAACGGCTACCGGCTGCAGCCTAGTGTGAGTGTTAAAATAGTGAATGGATGTCAGCGAGCCCTAAGGCTAGGTTCCTCTAAAGGTTATTAATGTTTTTATAGGTTTGAAGACATATACAAATACTAATTGATTGATCCTAAACGGTTTCTTATTCTGTATCACATTGGCTATGGTCGGAACTACTTACAATGAAACATTTTCAGCAGGCGAGTCAAGTTTTTGTTCGTGAAAAATCGTAAAAAAGTGAATTTTACTCACATATCCCAATCCGGCTGCGTACACAACTCCTTCCTGGTCTTCATAGGCGTCATTTTCAAGAATTTTTGCATTTCGTGATGCAGTCCTGTGCACTTTAGACGATTCAGTAGCTTCAAGCACGGCTCGATAAACTGGGTTGTCGTTGACTTTATCAGCAAACTGCCTTGCATCCATGACTTCCATAACTTTCGATATCGGTAAAAGCCATTCATTAAAAATGCAAGCAGCACTAAAAGCAGCAATTTCAAAAAAAAAAAAAAAAATTGTCCATGATGAATTCTGAATGGCATTAATAGCCTATTTCTAAAATCGGTTATTGATTTGGAATAACGGAAGATGAATGCCATCCATTAACATATACACACGCACGCCGTATAAAACAATAAGTGTATGATGGCGTTGATGATTCACGATTCCGAATATAAAATAGCAAGATAGATCTTGGTGCATAGAGA
>JANSTU010022541.1:0-13278 GCA_027564075.1 Bolitophila hybrida
TATTTCATATGGGTCGGTTATGCTGGAAAATTAGTATATAATTTATTTATAAACTTGTGTAATATAGAAGATTTATTTAATATAAGTGAGAGTACGTACAGTCAATGGGGAATAGTATCCTTTCCTAGATCTGACCCATATCCATAAAATACAATATATATATATTAGACAGATAAATATTTTTTGTGGGGTTAAAATAAATATAAATATGTTATTTTATATGTAAATTATGCAAATTATGTTATTTTCATGTAATTTGTGTATTCAGTGTTAAAAATTTGAAATTTATTATTTATCATTTTTCGTTTTCGTTTTATTTAGAGAATCGGAAAACCAACATAAATTCAATGAAGTTATTATTATTACGTTACGCAATAGTATTTATTCACGCAATTCACACCGCTCAATATACTCTTAAAACTTAAAACCCACAACACTCAAGATTTGAAATATATTTTTACGGGTTTGTTTTTAGTATGTGAATGAATGGTAAGTTTTAAAAGTTACGATTTGAATTTTAAGTAATATGTTTTTTTTTCAAGAATTGTGGGTTTTAGGAATTTTGATATTTAAGAATGTTAAAATTATTGTTTTATCGTGAATTAAGAATTTTAAGAGTTCATGCTAAATCAAAAGATTTTTTGGGTTTTAAGAGTAATGTGTTTTATCTAATGAATTATTTGTTTTCAAAAGTCTTGAGTTTTTTTAAGAATTACGTATTGAATCAAGATTTATGGTTTTTTTGAAGAATTTAAATTGTTTTAAATCAGTTACGTGTTTATCTAAAGAGTTATGGTTTTATTTTCAATAATTATGGGTTTGAATTGTTATTTGTTATAATTAGGTGTTGAATATCAAGATTTTTTTTTTTTTTTTTTTTTTTATATATATATTTTAAATTATGTTATTTTTGTAAGTAATATTCATTGTAATATTTAAATATAAAGAGTTTTGAGATTTATAAATATTTTAAATTTAGTGTTTTGAGTGATACACTACGTACTCTTTTCACACCGCTGACTTTTAGTTATTTCATTCATATATTTATTTAACAATATGTAGGAATCTGGTACGATCCCAAAGTAGGTTTGAATTGGAACTCAGCAAGTAAGTGAAATGGATGATTCAATCTCCCCGAATCTAACTTAATTCAGGATTTATGGAACAACTCTTGAACGGCGTGAAAGATTTACAGCCGGATAGACATATTTTAGTACATGGTTTTCTCGTAAACTTGAGATAAACCTTTCCCCCCTCAATGAAGCGCACCTATTACACTAGACAAAAGTCCAACATACACAAAAATCATAAACAGGTGAAAATGAAATTAACAAAAGCAGCCGACTCATTTACTGTCGCGGAAATATAAGGAGTTGTCGCGCTTTAAGCAATATTGCATTTTGATTGGTTGTACTGATTTTTGAACTGTCAACCCGCTTCTTTCTACGACGATGACCGAGCTCATCCGCGTAAATGGAGACTCTAATTTAACAAATGGTTTGTGGATGTTTTTAATTATATAAACACAGGTACAGGTAAATTGGACTTTCTAACCCAGATATGAGCACAGCGTTTGAAATACATGAGAAATTATATATTCAGTCCTCTAATCGTTTCAAACATAGACAACTATTAATGTGGAGCTCAGCAGCATTGTTTTTATTAAAACAAAATCTAATACATTTCATAAAATGCTGACGAAGCCAATACAAGAGATAAAAGCATTCATAATAAATAAGCAAAAAAACTCTCACACATACAAAACTATTACATATATTTATAGTTTATACACATGTAGTCTTTCTTGTGATTCCCTTTTGGATTATTATAATAATACAATATCTTACATTGCAGTTTTCGTATCTCGGTGTATACTCAGAGAGTCACGTACCGCACAATAAACGCAATAAACACTCAGAAAGACATGGTTTATTTGCCATAGAGCCAAGAAATTCCATGGAAAAACATTCTTATATTATTCTATATATCATGCGCTGTACGTATAAGTATATATATACATATATACATACATATATACGTATAATGTCGGCATCTTCGAATTGTACAGTTGTTAGAATGAGGATATTGTTGTATACTACTACCACTTATTTATATAAATATATACACAATACACATGTTGCACTCGCAACAATCAATTGCTATTCTGAAGTGCATTATACACGTGCAACGTACATCTTAGAAGCTTGCAGTGCTCCGCATTTGTATGTGTGTGTGTGTGTGTTTCATATGTGAGCGGCGTGTGAACTCAATTCATTGCGTATGTGTACCTGTGTCCGTTGCGTTTCATCGTCAGATAAACTCGAACGCGGGATGAGAAATCCAGAGCGCAACAACAATAACAAAAGCAGCATGTCGTAAATTAACCGCGTGCGCCACCGCATACGAACGACGACCATAATTTCCTGATTTTCTAAAGCATCGAATGTGAGAAGTTGGCAGGAATAAAATAGCAAATTACCGGAAACTATGATGTGCTCATCTGGAATTCTGGTATTCATACATTTTTTTATAATAAATTTAAATTATACTGATTGAGTTGTAGGTGTGAAGTTGATAACAGTTCGTTCATCTATGCTGTTTTATATAGAGCATTTTATATGTGTCTTCCATATACTTTTGCGTTTCAACAACAGCTCGGATTCATTGCACAAAGTTACAAATACATATTAAAAACAATTATATATAATTTTTCATTTATATAATTACTTCCACTACGATAAATTTAAATATGCTCATTTATGAATTCGTCGATGCTGAAATTTTATTTTATGCATTTGACAGCTTTTAACACATATAAAAAATAATAACATTTTTTGTAATATATACATTTCTTTTCTATATAGTCTCGCATATGCTGAATAAAAGTCTTTAACTAAATAAACACGCCAATCGGGAATAATAAATTTGAAATTGAATGTTTCACGTCTAGTGTTTGTGTTTGATGTGTGTATACGCACGCACCTGGGCGTACACGTAAAAACTCTATAATTATATAAAATAGTATATTTTGCTACTTTGCTTTGAAACGAATTTTCAGTTTGCCGCGAGTTTGTGGCTTTGCGTGCATATTTCAAAACTAAAATATACGAATATAATTGGGGGGAAAAATATGATGAAGAACAAATATACGAAAACTATGTGGGTGTATAAGCTCACGTGCGCATAGTAGTTTTATACGTTAAATAGAACCGTAAAATAGTTTTTAGGGTGACCTCTATATTTCCTGAACATTTTTATTTTTTTATTTTATTTAAAAGTTATGGAGATTATTTTTTGTTCTTAAAAATATGTACTTTAAAGATAGCTCGAGTTACCTTAACGTTTTCATGAGTTGTTTGACCAGAGTTTAAGTCCTATCTTCCTTAAAGGGAGTCTTCTGACCCCTGAAGGTAGTGGTTTAAAAGAGTACATATGCTGTTCATAATTTTTCATATACTTATTAATTTAGTTATTTGAAATTCACGAAAGACTTAGCTTTAGGAGCCCAAGGTAAGGTGAAGAACTTTCCAAAAAAAAATAAATTGCTAGAGTTTAACTGTTTTGACATGAAATGAGGTACTATATGAACTAATTTCATTGTTCTTTATGTGTACAATAAAGTAGCTAGCTTTCTTGAAAAAATCAGGCTTAATGGATTTAAAAAAAAACGCATGGGGACGCCAAATAATCAGTTATTATTAATTAATCTTACGGCTTTATGTTGGCCGAACGGCTGATTCGGCTCGTTCAGTTTTTATAACTCCAAAAAATGTTATTGTGGTGATTAACTTCTAAATTTCCAAAATTTGTCCTATAACACAAATATGTTTTCATGTAAATTGATAAAATAGGAGTTTTTCTAATAATAATTAAAAATATAAAAAGAACCAAAAACGTGTTCTTTCAGTTTTTACTCAATCTCCAAAATGATAATGAAATGGACAACATTTCCATTTACCTTAATTTTCAAAAGACTCGACAAAACTGTAATTCACAAATAAACAAAACCAATCATATAAAGTGTTTTGGATAAATTGATAAAAAAAGAACCAACTTTTTTCTGGATTCTTATAATGTATGTTATCTGTTCCTCCCACAAGTTCAAAAGCTTCTATTTAACTATCAAATATCAATGTTATTTCAATATCCCAAGTCAAATCACCCAATAAAATAGGAAACCTTTACAAATCAATCAGACCTAATACAGCCAACAATCCCGTAATGAGCACTATTATTTGGCAAATTTCATCCTTTTAAACATAAATGGGAAAACCTTTGTCCCCACATAACTACATTATACACATTGAAAAGCGACCTTTTTCTTGTGTATTTGATACCTGCGCGCATGTAAACAACAACTGTGCTTGCATGCTTCTTTGGGTTAGCAAAAAATCGGGTGCTTTTGTTTGCCGAATGTATTTATATATTCGTAATGGGTATATTATATATTCTGGTCTTTGAACTTGTCGTTAATCTCATTGCGTATCCCGGCTTATCCATTCAAATTGGCCCTTACTTATTGGTCGTTTGAGCTATTTATTTCTATATAAATTTATGTGTGTATATCGTTTTTCGGAAAACTAATGCAACAGATATCAAAAGCGACGAGACTACCATCTACTACCCCACACCTCAACCAACACGACCGACGGATTGCCTTTGCTTGCCACTTCGACTCTGCACACAGAGCTACGTGCGGATTGTAAAATGTTCGCATATATATTATGCATAATGTATTTGTATAGGCAACATAGAAAAGGTAAACACACACACACATTGGATAATCGGATACGTGGGAAAATATCTTATATTTATGTATAGAGAGCTCTGTGATATTAGGGGCGCGTCGAAAGTGTTCATGTGTGTCTGTATTCTGTAATCGAGTTTATGTATGTGTTAAAAAGATTTCTTCTCTTCTGAATTCTAATGTTTGCTCAGGATATATGTATAGAATGTTTATCTGTGTGTGTGTCTAAAAGCTTTGAGATTTAAAGCTTTTTGTCGCAGTGTACACATTTTTAGAAACGTTTCAGTAAATGTACACAATTACTTGCAAATAGATGTTTAGGACCGTAAATGTAGATAAATATTATTGGATTTTTTTTTAATTTAAGTATATTTCAGATTTACAAGTTTCTTTAATTATCTAGATTGTGATCTATCTTGTTTCATTCATCATTTTATATACGACAAATTGAGAGGTGATAGTACTTATTCTGCTCCAATATGGAATCGGTTTGATTGTTCGTTTATTGAGCAGTCCTTGAGTAGAAAGTTTCTTTTTCAGACAAGGAAGCTGGTTTTATAATTTAAAATAATTTAGAGGCGGGTACGAATAAAAAATGTTCTCCAAATTCCAATTATGTTTTCTATTTAATCGGAAATAGGAGTAACAAAATGTCTCACGCTTATGCGATTTCATTTAATAAGGCTTTCTTCAAGAAAACTCCTTACTTGGAGTACAGTTTAATATACACGGTTATGCGCTAGGATATTTTCATGGACAGCCTGAACATAGACAAGCGATCTTATTTTCGTGGTTTTCCTTGAAGCACTTCACTTTCATGAAAGTATACTGTGGTATGACACTGGGAGCGCAGAATGGGTATCTTTTTGGTATAACTGCCACATCGTATGGGTTCATATTCTTATTCGTGAATTGTCCTTTCACGCAAATTGCAGATCAAAAAATCCCCACATGAGTTTCGTAGATCATCTCATTTTTAACTGGATTATTTGGAGTACACCGTGGCGGTGGCGCCGTTGACTAGATTTCCGCCTCATAACTGAGGTGCTGTTAAAAATGATCATGTATTTGTATTTGTGTGTTTGTCAATTAATTCTATAAACATTTCATGAAACCAGGTTAAACTTCAATTGATCCAAGTGGGGTCAGGACTTTCTCCTGGTTATTTCATTGCCAGCAGCTATTTCAATACTATATGGAGTTTGCAGTTCTACCCCAGCCGCTTTTAGTCACAAAGGAGAGCAATGCCATGGAACTCAGCCATTTGAATTCTTCTGGTACATTTGTTGATATAATTATTACTCGAAAGAAGAAAACTTTTTGTATTTGTTTGGACTGTCAGAAAACACCTGAGATAGGAGTTCCTTAGTCTTCAGCCCCTATATTTAACCCGCCTAAAGTTCATTAGCCTGACCCGCTAGGTTGTTGTCAGGTTATCTTTCTCAACCTGATATTGGTCAAGTCATCCGATTTTTCCCTGCAAATCTTAGCAATGTTCGAGAGCTCTGAGGATAACTTAACAGCCAACCAGTCATCTTAATGTTTTTGCAAACTGAGTTTTCTTCACGGTGTAGCTCCAGTGGAAATTTGGCGCCGGTGAGCAGTCTTGCAACAATTCCAGACTTTTATGCAGTTTATGCTTATCTCCCTAAACAGTAAATTTCGTTTTCTCATTTCTTAAATGACGCAACAACGTACCAGTTCTGAGGAAATCCTTTCTTATAGGCCTTAAATTGCACAGAATTACTCCGTATAGTGTATGTCTTTAAAATAATACAGTTTCTAGCGATAGTAAATATAGATATTTAAATCACTAATATTACCTAGCAAATCAAAAGTTTTTTAAATTCTAGATCAATGTACACTATCCAGAAACCGGTTTCACTAACAACTTAACTGCCATTTTGTACATTTATTATTAATTAAACCGGTTTAAGAAAACAACAAAATAATAATTAAACTATACGAATACAATGTACTTTATTTTAGGTAAGAGTCCATACTCCCGCAAGGTGGCTTAAAATTTGACAAAATTCTATTACAAAACTAAACTCTCGCAGCACCAACGAGCGCGCGCTCATTACGAGCATAACTTTCAACATAATACTATGTGTACGAGTATAATATGTATTTATGTTACATGTTAACTAGTACATGAACATGGTAACAATTAATTTCACCTAGTTTCATGAAAATGCTTTAATCGCACATACCTATAGATATCAACAACATTTTATTATTATGTAGCTCATATGAAATATATATGTATAACCTTTATGCTGACATTATGAAGAAAACATACAGACACACATGAAAAGTTATATATGTATACACATCAGGTGTTGCTGTGCAAAGATAACAGCCATAAAGCGGCCAAAAAGTTTAGAGTTTGTCGCTCTTTTACCCCTGATTAATTCTATATGCGCATTTTCGCATGAAAATTAATTAATCACAACATAACATACTAATTTTGTAATATTAAATTATACATATTTGAGGTTCGACAGCTTGTGGGTTAAATAGCAGTGTGGTGTGTTAATTAAAGCCACTGGCAACGTCTATTTTACATATATTTCAATCGGTGGACGCATTTATACATTCTTGCAAGTTAGAATGCTCGCAGGTGAGCTGCAAAATGAGCAATGAGATCGTCCAAACCCAGCACGTTAAGCGAGATGTCATGCATCAGCCATAGTCGTTGAAGTGTATATGCATTGGCTAGAATAGGTAATAAGAAAAAGAATGCTGTTGTGGCAAAACACAAATCTTCGCTTATAGGGAAACAGGCCACGGCTCTCACACACACATATAGACACCGACATAACGTATGCGGATTATTCCTGCATTCGCCACATAAATACATACAAAACGAACGTCATTCATCACAAGACGTCACGTTTGATTGGCGCGAGTGCGCATTTGCTCGGCCAGCACAACTGTAAACTGCGCTGCTGAGATTCTGCTGCTTCTGCTGCTTCTACTGCCGTTGCCGCAACGCGACGCTCTGCCGCAACTCACCGAGCTATAAACAAACCGTCAACCGTAACAAATCTTGTTCTTATATATATATATATATATATTTATGTTTATGCGCGCGATGTTTTGATTGCGCACACACATTTCTATACAAACTTATAAATATTATCCGGGAAATAAATAAGTGTAGCGGAGAAAAGCCACTGTGTGTTGCCAGATGCAAGTTTCGATAGTGCAGCTTGTGCGCATTAAATTGTGGCGGTTAATATGCAAGAAAGACGAGCGGTTTTGCGATGGCGATTACAAGAATGTGCGCTTTTGATGTATACGGTCGATTGGCGAGCTCACCGGATCTTGGAATAATTGTGCAAAATAAAATAGGCCTCATTGCTTTAATTGACGGAGCTAGGTCGAGTTGCAAAAAAATGCAAAAAAAATGAGTTAATGTCAATATATTATATATGCTTAAACCCAGTCGAAGAAAAACCCGAATGAAGGACGCCATTTTTCAATCATATCGTTTTTTTGAAAATTTCCCGTAAAAGTGGATTCATCAATCATTTGGTAATTAAATAAATAAATAAATACAATTAATCGAATCCGTGTACCCAGGAAGATTGGGGCAAAAAAGGTTATTTTTGTATTTAAAAAATATCTGATAATCAATTCATCCCATTTTGGGAGCTATGGATTAAGGAAGGACTAATGTGTAACTAAAAGGATCACCAAGAGCTCTTCTAAATACCATATAACGGTTGATCCTATTCTAAATCCCCCAAAACCGCTACGCCAGATCGACCTTGGAGATAAAAAAACAACCCATTTACTGCTACATTTACTACATTTACTATTGTCAGGTTGGAAGCTCAGATTTCGGATCTGACAAAGCTAGTGAGCTCTCATTGACGGTTTAACAACGTATCGTATAGCAAAGTTAAAATGGTCATAGATCCGGTACTCTGTGTCACCACCTTGAAAATTGATTGCGACTTCCACTCACAACTACAGTAATACCAAGATTTAATGCTGAATCGACCATTCATTCTACCAGGAACCTAAAAATAGAACACATTGCGTCACATATCATATGCCTTACGCTCATGCGCATCATAATTCCCATGCAAATGGAGGGTAAAGTCTACGATAACGATCAACCGACCGAGTACGGCCATACGTCCCAGCTAAAATCAAACTATGCATATCTGAAATGCTTCACGGATTATCGCATATTATGGATAAACTCTATACGAGAATGAACAAGTGGATAAAGAACGACTTGTACCGAGTTTTGCAATCAAAGGAATAGCAAAATCGCAGTTCACTTATTATAAAAAAATCCCCAAAAATACATTCTCTCAGATTTCAAGATCTCAGATTTACAAAATATCACCTTAGCTTGCGATAACGCGAAATTTGGCTCACAATATTTTTTGTGTTATTTCTAAAAAAGGTATGCCCTGGGCTTCAAGGATCAAAACTTTTGTTGATATCACATTCAACGACAATTCTTTCTTGACCGTTTATAAGACTTCGAAAAATAATTTCTTGCAATTTTAATTGTGCAACAAATATTCACAATCAAATGCTAAAAAAGTTTCTTGTTGTATCTTATATAAAATGTGGATCCATTATAAAATCACATAACGGTTCGTATATATTTAATATACTCCATCTGGATGATTCTAGACTATACTTACATGTCAAATCATAGTTTAACTAACTTAATTCTCCTCGGCTCTCCAATATATTAAACTTTCTTTTCAACTCCTCTATTCAAACGAATTCAAATTACAGAAAATCCCAAACGTTTAAAATGGCTTCAATATACTCAGACTATACGGAATAGGTATATATATATCCGATTCAGCATAACCATTTTCCGGTACGCAAACCGTTAAACACCGCAGCTAAAAACAACAACAACCACTCATCCATAAACAAATCGTCGCAGAGTTTTCAGTAAATTGAAATGTGTTTTACCATTGAATTTTACGTTGCAAAATGCAACTGTATAGAATCACATTTTTTCCTTGATTGCCAATTACCTTTTCGCAGGAATGGTCAATCCTATATATATATATATATATTATATCTGTATAAATATATATTATTTGTAATTTGTACATGTGCATTGGTGGTGGCTGTTGATTTGGTTGAATGTTTCTATAAAGTAAATACATTTTGGATTTTTTCCTTTAATTAAAATTCGATCAGTTTTGTTGGTTTTATGATATTTTTTATGATTGGCGAGACATTTTGGACAAAATGGACTGTATTTGGACAGTATTTTAGCCAAAAATTATAATTGTAACGTGATCATGGAAATTCTGTGAAATCCTCTTGAAAATCACCAATTTCCAGTCAGTAGACACCATCAATTATATTTTAAATTAAATAACTATATTACTAGCTGAATTTAATTCGGCCAATGTCCAATTTACCAAAATCACCGTTTCAGTTTATAGATCGTTAATCTAGCTTTGACAGATTAACGATCTATAAACTGAAACGTTGTCTTTTTGTTACTAATTTCTTCTTCATGTGAACAATATAGCAAATAAAATTCATTTATTATGTATATAGACAATAAAAGTTCAATTTTAATATATACATTGAACGAATTGTGATGATCCCAAATGGATTAACCTCGCCATGCTAAGCTCTCAGCTCGGTATAGTCCGTATGTTATATACGTAGTTTAAATTATTGATCCAGTTTAAAAATATGCCAACGCATACACACCCACAATCATTCGGTGTCGTTAAACTGTCATTGTTTTGGAAATTCGATTTTTCCGTTTTAATATAATGTTGTTCAAATTGAAATTCAGTGTTTGTTTTTTATTATGTATGTGTGTATATAGAGTGGAAGGTTATTAAGTTATCGCATATTAATTCCTGTGGATCAATGTTGTTTTTTATTTGGTTTTGGATTTTAATAAAATATTTTTGTATTTGGAGCGAGCCTATCAGGCTATTACACAGCAAACAAATAAGTTAGTATAATAAGGATTAGACGAGAGCCGAGAGCGGCAAATTAGTTTTTATGTGTATGGTGTAAGTGGGGGTAATTGAGATTTGGCTTTTTTAACAAATATTTAAAAAAATATATTTTAAAGGACAAGTTTTACGAAAAACATTTACAGTTTGATAATTGGAACAAAGGAACTCTTTCTCCTTCTTCCAGGTATTTTTTTAATGATTGCTGAGCTGTATTGTGGCAATGCAGTAAGTCCAACTTTATTATGCGGAATCTCAATATAAAAAAGCTTGCAATTTGTTTACAATTATGTTTCCAGAGGTGATGTAAAAGTGCCGACTAGCAACTATAATGCCAAGATTGGTCAAAAGTTATCCTTTCAAACGACTATTTGACGGTACTCTTTGCAAAACACAAACAACATCTATCGCTTCGCTTCTATACAATATCAATGATAATGATAAGGCACTTGAAATAATATTGACCATGTATTCATCGAAGAAGGTCGTCAATTTGTTAGTGTTAGTGTAGAGGATAGGATATTAGGATATCAATCACTTTTTAGTAGTAAGGAAGCTCTAGGCCAGAAGCGTAGCAATAAACGTACTATAAAATGAAACATCGTGAAGTTTAGCTGCAACCAACGACAACTTTTGAAGCAGTAGTGACAAAATTGCAGGTGACAAAAAGGCCATGTTGACTATAAAAGAACCAGTTGTAGAATTCACACAAACGAAAAGTCCTCATTGTTTTGACGCAGAAATAAATCTGATGCCAAGACAAATGCACCATCTCCTTTTCGTTAGATCATAATGAGAAAAGGCTTCATAGCAAGGCAGCAAAGGCAACAATAGCTAAAAGACTTTCTCAAAAAATCTCTTTTTCTTTGGATAATGGTTGTTTGACACTACACAAAGCTTTACCATAATAATTTATCGTAACAACAAAATGATCGTGTATATAAAATCGATGCAATCATCATATGTTCCCATTTTATTTATCAGTCAGTGATTCAGAATGAAAATCCAGTTTCATATACACAAAATGAAGGACAAAGCAGGTAAAAAAAATCAATAAAGAAAATGGGAAAAAAAATCTTACAAATTATGAAAATCCATTAAAAACATTATTTTAATATAAAAAAACACTTCTTAAAAATTATAAATAAAGAGATATATTAAAAATTCATAAATAAAAAATAAAAGGATTACCTCAATGTTATCTGAACGTGCTACCGCCTCAATTAACATGGATTCGTAGATTTAATCCTATATTTGATGTAATCCTTTCGCGAGTTTGTGCGTTTTTATATGTATTTGTGTGTGTGTGTCTGTATTCTCTATTGTGTATAGTAATCCTGTGTACAAGTGTGTTCCTAGAGGTTATACCAACACAAAATAACGTGTTTCCATCGATGGACCTGGGTGCGGGCGTCAAGATTTGCACATTGTACTAAAAATGAAAAATATAAAAATAAACTAAAGTTTTTGATAAAAACAATAAAAAAAAATAATATAAAATAAGAAAATGTAACTCGAATGTCATTAAATCTAAATATATATTTGGCCGAATGATCCATTTGCTCAAAAATCCCCCATTAAGCTTATAAAAATACGGCCAAATAACCATTCAACTGAATATCATTTCGGACAAACAGCTTTTTCGATCAATTGACCCATTACCAAAATAATACGAATCCCAATAAATATAACAATATGACACAATGATTTGAGCCAGTGGTGCAATTTTCATGCTCTATAGACTTGTATAATGACAATATCAGTGAAAACTGTTTTTCACCGAGCCACATGTGTGCGCTTACCACTGAATAATGTATATCCTAATTAGCATGTCATTGTATTGGATTTTAGTGTCTGTGTCTGTTTATGTTAAGGTGTTTATGTTTATGTTTATGTGTGTGTTTGTACCTCAATATACGTATGTATATGTATGCGGATGTGAGAGAGAATTGCATTCTATAGACAGACACGTAAAATGTTTTCTGCTGGATTTGAATATAAATTAATTATTGTGAATAAATTGTGAATGTTCGACGACTTTAATTGATGTGTTCAATATATATTATATGGCATGTGAGTTCCATTCACATTTATAATCCTGTAACCATTCATAAATATGTATGTAGGAGAATATGGGGTTTGAGTTAGAAGAAATAGAAAATTGAAAACTGACAATGAATAACGGCGCTGCTTATACAGATACAATGTTTTTAGACACTTGCTTACTACACCTCATTCTCCCCTACAATATAAATATATACTAAAACATTATATATGTATATATACGAGTATGAGCATGTGTGTATTTCTGCAAATACGCGCATTTGGTAAATACATTTGTTTAGTCTCTGGTGCAGAAGGTATTCCCTATTAGGCTAATTTAATTTTAAATTGAAATATGCTGTTTGAAAAGGGAGCAAATAACACAAGGGTAAGCGGGCTGACAAGCCGGATATTTCGGGCTGTTTAATGTGTTAGGTCCGAGCGCAAGTGCTCGCGTCTATATTTTCTGAAGTACCCCAGTTGTTGGCTCGTGCTTGACGAGCTTTATTATAT
>JANSTU010022552.1:0-13275 GCA_027564075.1 Bolitophila hybrida
GACGCCGTAAACAAACTAAATGACACATAGCAATAAAAATTGACAGAATAGTGGCTGACAGTTCTGCCAACCTGGGACATTTTTTTTTTTTAAATATTCTTAGCGGGAAAATTTAAAATGAGAATTTCCGGGTACTTATTTGACAGAGTAGTATATGTGTATTTATAGTCAAGTATTTATATACATATATAAGATCATTTATCATATCTGTCTTAGCTCGATTATGCGGCATTTGCTGCCTACGGATAAATGATAACCAGCCGCCATTTTATGATAAATATACTCGAATAAAAACTATTTTTTACATTATATTATAAAATCATTTTTGCATATATACGGTAGTATGGCTTCAACCAATTAAGAAGATATTATAACTAAACCTGATAGCTTTAAGAATTATTCAACTCTAAAAAAAGCATTCACCACATCCCCGAAACTGATTCAAACAGGATCCTGTGCATTCAAGAGATATAAGCGAAAAAGTATGAATATTATTTAAAGAACTGAAATTCATAACCACTTAGGAGAATATAAATTGATAAATTCGACAAAAATATAAAAAACAATTCTTCATTTTAAAGTATAAATACAAATATATAAAAAAAAAATATTTTTTTAGTATAAATACATAAAAATATAGTATTTTTATTAAATTATATTTAAATTCTATTTTTTATAAAAATTATATTGAATAATAATAATAACCATTATTTTATATACTTATATAAAAAAAATATATATATTAGATTATTGACCTATTAATATGGTCGTAACTGTAATTTGAACAACAGTTGAACAAGAACCCTAAACACATGCCGTAACCGAGAGTAAATAGTCATAACCCTTTTCAAATTTGTTCAGTATAAATCACAAACACAACTGAAATCATGACTAATTTTATTTGACATGTATTGTCGTAGTTCATATATAGTAGGTATACATATTCTTATTTTTATTTGAAATTATACATATAAACTAGTATTTCCATTCACCGATTCTGCGTGATAATATGACAAACTAAATTTGTTTGTTAATGGTATCGCGCACATCGATTTTAATCGTTTAAGTAATTGTTCAGGCTTTGTGTGCGCTTTCAGTTTTTTTTTTTTGTTTGAAGTATTTTATCATAATAACAGTAATTGAATAAACAAAACTGAATCTGTGTAAAGCATTTTGTATACAAAATACATATGTATCTCAATTACAATATTACTCGCCGATTCTTTATTATCTGTACAGATCGAAAACAGTTAATCGAGTACGTGGTTCTAATTAACATTTTGATTCTGACAATAATTTGCAACTCAACAATAGCATCTCATGAGCATTAGATTTTCTTGGAATTGTTAAATATTAAATCGACACGAGCATGCGTGAGGTTTTTTAAGACCGCGTCTAATCCTCATTTCGAGATTATATTTATATTTGCTACGTACTTAAAATATGCTTCACATTCGGCATTACTCTTTCATGCTCGCACACAATCTAACCCAAAAACAGATTTCACCAAATCCGAAAATAATGTGAATTTATGCAAATAAAACGAACCGAAATTGAAAACTAGATTAGCTCACAGCCTCGAAAATGGACCAATGCATTATGGCGCAGGTATATACACAGGTGCGGCACATTTATCACAATTCGGCGAGTGCTAGTTCGAGTGTTTTGTTTTAATCCGACGTTCATCACACAAGACCTCCAAAGCATATCCTTTCAAAAGGATATGTTTAATATTTAATTGTGAATGCGCAGATTTTTTTTATTAGGTACGTTATGCTACGACGCGATGCGATGCCGGTACTTCAGAAAGAATGCGGAAAACCGCACATTTTTACAAATCCCTAATGTGATTCTTCTCATTTGAATCAGTGATGATGGTACTTAGGCCGCAGTTGAGTACCTCCAAAAATGGCTGTGGATTGCATGTCCATTGTACAATGTACACACAATACACATACACATGCATACATATAATATTAAATTATGTAAGGGAGTATTCATATTTGAATATAAATACAAACATATATAATATGTATGAAATATGTACATATTATAAGGAGTTATGTGTCTTTCGCGTAGTGAGAACTAGCTAAGTCTGGTCAAAAGAACACGGGACCATTATGTGATGCAATAAATGGCAAAAGTCGTTTCTGCAAGCATTCTTAAATTTCTTTGTTCACTGTTCCTTTTGTGATAAATGTCAAAATTGTGAACCTTAATATTAGTATCAGCTTCAGAAAGGATTTCGAATCGAAACTTTACGTTAAATTGGCCAAGCTAAAGTGGCAAAAAAAAAAAAAAAAATTTTGTACAGCTCTTTTGATCTTCGTATTGCTGTTTTTTTTGTTTCTCATTCTGTTTTTCCATTTTCTGTTTCTTGAATGTTTTCAAAATATTGCGTTTTTTCACGTTGCACCATTGTTGCACTGGTTTGGCATTTTTTTGCCACATCTCGTTCAGAGGTTTCCCTCTTCTTTAAAATTGTGTTGACGATCTTTATCTCTAATTTAGAGTCTCTTGGACCTGACTTTTTCCCAGAACTTATTTTCCGATTCAACGAAAGGGTCTCGTTGTACCGTTTTATCACCGATCCAACTTTGTGGGGACTCACTCCAACATCTATTGCTATCATCCTATAGCAGCGTTTATCATTTTCTAAATATTTACGCAAAATTTCTTGATGTTTTGCTATTTGTGAATTAACCATTTTTGTTTTAAAGAAGACCCAAAATTGTCAATTGTTGATGCAAGTTCAACGGTATTTAATAACCTATAATTTGGTTACTATGGTAACAGTTAATTTTAATTTTAATGTTAGCGTTGAACAATTTCATTCGGTACACTCCTTATTGCTGCATTATCATTTTACAATATATTACAGGTATACTCCCAATGATTAGAAAATCATTGCATCAAGTTTAGAATTCTGTATACTAATTTAAATAATTCAAAATATCAGTTTATGTTTTATAATATATAAAATAGGGAAATCAGCGAAAAAATGTATTTAATTACTTTGCGGTATTTCGTAAAAAAAATATTCACAATATACTAACGATTAATGAGCAGTAACACAACATTTATTTTTGTAATCACTACAAGTTTTAAGTTATTAGTAAAAAGTTTAAAATTGAATAGAGACATCAATTACCAATTAGAGGAACAAAAAACTAAGGTTTTTATTAAAGCTAATGTTTTTTGTATTATATAAACTGGCGAAATAGACTTTTTTTTCTCGACATGTAGCAGTCGATAGCCGAATACTTATGTATTAATTCCAAACCGAACCAAATGTCAGTTCACAGTTTGCCGAGTTTCACAGTTTTTTCCGCTCTTGAAAATGTCAAGTTTCCAAGCCAACATTTGAAAGCTTACATATCTGTTTTGTGTATTGTATTGTGGGTAATAGTGTGTCGGCTAATCGTATTATTCGGAGAATCATAACATTCGGCGAATCGTGAAAGAAGACAATGCTCTGTGATTTCTGGGATCTGCGTGGTGTAATCTTGAATGACCTCCTAAAACCTGGTGAAACAGTTACAGTTACTTTCCCTAGCAACAACAATTGGCCGATTTGAACCGATTTTTCGCCAAAAACGCCCAGAATATCAATATAGGCAGTACAAAGTGATTTGCCTGGATGACAATGCAATGGTTGTATAACCTTTGTTACAACAAAGGGTTCGACACAAGTACTTAGGATTAGAAGCAGTACTTCGTAGCGAAACCTTTATTCTTTATAACATCCAGCAATCGCTTTGGCATGGATTCCACTAGTTTTTTATGTATAATCTGACGAAATCTTCAAGCATTCTTCCGTCAATAGGTTCTTCAGTTCTGCTTTATTTTTAATGTCCAGTTGATTCCACAAATTTTCCATGGGATAATGTCCGAAGATTGAGGCGGTGTTTTGATCTCTTCAAGGAAATTTTACAGCAACCACTCACGCACAAAGTGTGCCGGATCGGATCGTTATCTTGTTAAAACTTAAAACTGTATTTTAAACCAAGTAAATCTGCAGATATGACATAGTGTTCATTATTCCATCAATAAAGACAAATTTACCTGTTCTGAAAATCAGCCCCAAACCATCACAGAACCACCACCATATTTAATTGTTGGACGCAAATGTTTTGGGTCTAGCTCAGTATTTTCTTTTCGCCACACGTATAGGCGTCTGTCTGATTCAAAAATATTAAATTTACTCTCGCCACTAAATAACACATGATTCCAATATGAATTTTTTTGATTTTCATTTTCCTTGGCAAAGTTCAAGCACCGTTAATCTAGTTGTTCAAAACTTTTGGTCGACCACTGCAAGGCTTAGAATCATATTGATTCTCCTTAAATCGCTTATCGATGTCTCGCCAACTGTACTTTTGCTCAACTGAAGTAAATCTGCAACCTCCCGGTACGATTTACCTCTAGCCGTATAGTAAATAACCAGCTGACGCTGTTCGAAAGTAGTTTCGTTCCTTTTGCCATATCGGGAGTGAATAGTGACTTATTTTGTGTATAATTTTTGACTAAATCTAGGAGTATTGTACACTACTAAATATATGACACTGAAAGTTATGAAATTGAAATTAAAATTTTCTAAAAAAAAACAGTAAGACATAATTTTATAATTTAAAAAAAAATAATTATAATTAATAATAAATTTCCTAAAACTTTCTAAAACATTCAAATTCAAAATATTTTCTGTTTTTCCGACTTTTTCAAAAATTCAAATATTTCAAGTGCAATGCAGAGACAACAAACGTCAAAAAAAGCTAAAATCCCATAAAAACCGTTTTACTATATAAGCGACCCATTGTAACCTACATATTACAATCTATATCATATATTTATATTTTTCTGTATTTTAAACTGATTATATATTATATATTATAATGGTTAATATAATATTGTAGTCAAGAATTTAGAAGCCATATTTCTGTTTTCATGGAATAGGCTTTGGCGTATGAACTTTCGTTTTAATTTTCGTAGAGCTTCCATTTTAGAAGATGTTATATAAGGCCGACAGCTACACGGTAGCTTTTTGTTACAAGCGAGATAGATCTTTCTTCTTCAATCTCGCTCTTGTACCATGCTTTATGCAACAGCGAGATTCAAGAAGGTTGATCCTACTTTAGGACTACCCTAATTAAATGGTCCTTAGTATTTATGTTTAAATCAAAATACATTTTAACCGAACAATGCATTTTAGAAAGTGTAGACCAAATCACTTATATTTGCTGAATTGTTATATAGTATGTACTGAAGTAAACTTTATACTTATATAGATTTATATCTCATTGGATCCTGTAATCCCTTGTTTGACATAGGGCCAGTGTGCGATGCCGCACACCGGATTCATTGACCATTACGGGTTCGCACGAGTGGTCAAGTCATGATAATGTGTTGTTTCTGCTGTGCTAATACAATTGGAGCTACTGAGTGATACATTCGAAAAACACTTCGGTCTTCCAGCCGGAATTGAACCGACGACCTCCCATAAGCCAGGCCAACGCGTTATAGGTATAGATTTATATGATAGACCATAATGATCTTCTAAACAACGTCATTGGAATTATATTTTGAAATAGCTTTCAAAAACATACAGTTTTTCTTAAGATCGTTACGGTCTATCATATATAATTCTATAAGTGTAAAGTTGACTTCAGTAGATATAGGAACAATTGATTTGACAACAAATGTAAAAAGTCAATATTGCAGTCAAAAAGCGTTAAAGAATAAGCACAATATATCCGTTTATATTGAATTTAAAATATATGGGAATACATTTCGAAATTTACAAATCTTCCGATAAAAAATACGAAACATTAAATCAAACATAAATATACATTTTTAATATTTCCAACGATTTCGTTAGTTTGTTAATTTTAAACCAAATATTTATAGATAACTAAACAGCTCTTCGAGTCCATTCAATTATGTCATTTCGCACTTTGACCTTGACTTTTACACATTTATAATTCTACGGAAATACACATATTATATACAAATCGCAAAAAAATGTTTTTTTTGTATCAAACCTGATAGGCAGCTATTTCTTCGCCGGTGAGCAGTTGTACTGGTGAAGAATTCCTCGGTGCAAACATTTCGTAATCCCAGTGTTGCAATTTTCACAAATTCCAGAAATTATTATAGAAATTAAGTACCGTGGCGAAAGACACCGCATTAACATTGCACTCTATATGGCCACGAGAAAGGTGTCGTATATGAATATAAATATATTATACAGTTTCTGAGGTGATACACGGCTCGGCGTTGTTAATTGTTAAAGGCATTTGCTGTCATAATAAAGACTGTCATACACAATTTAGATACACTGAGCAAAGAGTCATAAAGTTAGGTTTGATGTACGCAATCACTCGCACGTATTTCGTAAATATCGTAATTTTTGAGTTTAATGAACTTTGGAAGATCTAACATAAGAAATATTTATATGTGTTTATTGATCGGAAACAGAAACAAGCGTTAGAGCTGAAGAGTTCAATTTGTGAGTAATATGCAATTAGTAACCGAACTGTTGTACGAATCGTGTTTCAGCATAACATAACCGTGAACAAACGGCACACATTTGGAATAATGATATTTCAGACGTAAGCTAAAGAGAACTTGCGTGCGTAATTACCGCGATTTGACAAGTATAAAGGTACATAGGCACACAAACACACATATTAGATTAAAATGAGTATTCGTGTGTAAGGGTACATTATTGAAAAGTTTAAAGTTGCATGTGAACAGAACATAACCGAACAAAGTGCAAAACAAGTTGTTGTGCTTGCAATGAGTGTTATTTATAAATATATGCACAGAATTACAGCAGTCAATTTGCTTGAGCACGCGGATACAATTCTGTTCACGGTGTATAATTAGCCAAAAATCATTCGACGTTATGCGATTACTCATTCGCAACGAATTAACGGCTATATACATGTACAAAAAAACAAATTTACACGCTAATACTAGAAAAACTCGTTTATTCAAATAAGGAATTTGTATAAAGAGCCCACGCACACGTAATTTAATTCCGGGGGATAGTTTTCATCGCGCGAACTAATCTAGATTAAATTCACTTAAGAAACATTCCATTGCGCACCTTTGAGTTCACTTATGTATATATATACTCGTATATATATATATATTTATATATTTATGTATAAAACATGAACGTACACACGAAAACAAACATTAATCCATATGCGTGTTAGACTTTTGGCGCATTGTTTTATCGTTGTTTTGTCACACAGTCTGACGAGATTTGTGTTGAATAAACAAATAATATAAATATTTCTTTATGTATATTAAGAAAAACGAGTTCGAGACGTACGCAAGCACTGGAGCTCTTACAACTTAGACGGTTACAGGTAAACTAAACCAACGCAACGCAGTCATTACCTACTTTGCCATAGCAGAGCTTTGCATCAGCTTGTGATATGTTGTTGTGTTGTGAAGTCTAAGTGTATAAACACATTTCAAAAATACAACTACATACATAAATATAAATTTGAGAAAGACTGTATGTAGATATAGGTGTGCTGCATGTGTATGCGCATATGAGATTAAGAAAAGCTATTTAATGCTGAACGTGTTAAGTATATATGAGAGTTTTTGTATTTGTATGTGCAAATCGCGCGAGAATATAATGAATAAATAACTATTGAATTCAGGGTTCACCAAATATTATAAACAATAAATATTCTATACAAGATTATTATATTAGTAAAATAGAAAATCATTTTTATTTCAGTTTCACGACTAAAACAATATACAAGGTGTATCAAAAAGTTTTTAAATAATCCTGAGAGATGGTATTAGTATGCACTGAGGTCAACCATTTTTTTTAAATACGTTTATAGGAGTATCAATTTGGAAAAGTTAATCAGACCTCATAGAATCGAAAGCACGTGTCTATTGCTTCTCTTATTCTATTTATCATTATAATTATATATATATATATATATATATATTATACATTATTTAGCATCTGTTTTTTCATGACTTTTATTGCTACATCCAAAAATGACAATATCATCTACAATAAATGCTTTTGTATCTAATCCTGCTAGCATTCCCTTTGTTCGTTAAAATTGCTGTCAAATTTCTTTTTTAACTTCTAGTTCAATCTGATGAAATAAATTTGTAAGATCTAAGGTTGAGAAATATTTTATTATGCCTAAATTGTATAATCTTGATAGTGGAAATCTGGAAATGTATTATTAATATTTTCTTCTATTTTTTTAAAGAGTGTCTTATCGGTAATGGTTTTTTTATGTTTTTGTGCCAAATAATAATACGATTTTGTTATTCTCACTTCATTTCCGAATTTATTTAAAAGTCCCTCTTCAATTCGCCATTTGAACATTTCCAGTATAAGTGACTCAATAATACAATACAATTTTTTTTGTCGAAGCTTACCAATAACTATATTCCAATTTAAAATATTTATTAAAAACAGAACAAGACAACAAAATTGCATGATTAATGTATTGTTGTCTATGATTTTATGTGATACATTTTTAGTTATGCTGAACAGTCACTGTCAGAAAAAAACAGAGGCAATGGGAGTCTGGGACTGGGACTGATTTGTATAATTATGATTAAAAATTATAAGTTTACTTGCAGACAGATAAGATCGATGATCATTAAAATCAGCATAACTTCATAAGAAAGCCGAAAGTTCTTTTGAAGTGTGCTTAAAAAAATTATTTCAAACCATTTATATTTTATTATCTTTCAAATTGTTTAGGATTAGAACTATGTATACATTTTATGTTAAACATCAATAGTAATTAACAATCACTTTTTTCTGTTGAGGGAATCTGAGAATAACCCCAAGCGATTTGCGTGACAAAATTTACACCTATTATTATTTATTTATAATTTAATAATGATTAAAAATACAGACCTGAAATATAAAAAAGGTCTTAATAATATAACAGAAAATTGTTTCAGAAGAAGATGATCTATTAGAGATTTAGACGGAAGTCATTGCTTCATTGAAATACGACAGATGTCTTATTTAGGTAAAAAAAAGTTTTAACAAACTAGAAACTGAAAAGGAGCTTTACAAGTAACTTTTTGAATCAAAATTGTAAAAAGTTGGGCTTATAATACATTGAAGAAAATACAAATATTTGCCAATACTTCACTACGAATTTCTCAATTATGTAAAACGAATATAAGAATTTTCTGTTATACATTTACAAAATGTTTTGTTAATCTCAGGTCCTAAAATTTATTTAGATATTAATGACTTTTTTTAACATAATTTTATAACACTTCCAATTCGTGATATGTTTTATTATAAATTGTATAATATTTAACCATACAAAATAATATAAGTATATGTATGCATTCAGAATCTTCCTATATTTAGATAAAAAAAAAATATTTTGAACCAATTAAAACGCGGAATAATAAAATATTCATTCGAGATAAATATTACAATGAAAACGAAAGTCACCGCACACGCGCTTGGTATTGCTAAAAATATTATTTATTTACCTGAGATTCGATCGCACGATCAAATTCGAGATCCATGCATATTTTGCAGCGCGCATGCGCCTCAGCAATTTTTGCACCATTAGAAAGTGACTCTGTTTTACTATGTACTTTTAAAGTCTTTGCCGCTCAGCATCAACGCTCCGACACATATATACACATTATGCTATACATACATAAACCGAATAAAAACTATAGCAAGCCAAAGCGTGGTACTCGTGACCTTAAAAAGTCAATATATTCTTGTACTTTTACTGTGCGCACTCGCAACTTACAATAGCGTTTATGTATATACTCGACGTTTGAATAAGAAAATTGTATGGTATTCACATATTTAGCGTTTCGAATTTATGGGAAACTCTGATCCGGTGCTAGAATACCTGTGCCTGATTTTTGTGTCTTTGTATAAGAGACACGTAAATTATAAAGTGCATTCACCGGAATGTCAAATAGTTATCCAATTTAATAAGTAATTTCAAAAGACATAAATTTCATACACCCACAGTCCCACATATATACTGCTCAAGTGCCTAAGAGTTTGTCTGTGTATTTTGTATGTACTTTAAAATTATATCTATGTTCAGTACATTGATGCATAAATTATGATCGGTGGTAACAGCTATTTTATTAATTCATCCATTCAAGAAAATTGTGTTTGTAATTAATCCATATAGGTATTTTAGGTGTATTAATAAATTTTCTCCGTACAATCTAGTTAGAAATGTATATTAATTCGAACATAAATTCAAGCACACAGTGAAAACTGAGTAAATTTATATATGATTTAATTTGTATGAAATATTATTTATTATTGTAAACATTTAAAAGTCGATCCAGGCTAATGTTTCAAACAAAACTGAATACAAAAATCCATATGTATTAATCTAACACATAATGATAATGATATGACAATGTATTATATATTATATACATGTGTCGCAGAATAATTCGCACTTCCGCCGCCATATCTATGAATTAAATAATTATTTTCTGCGTCTTATGCATATAAAATATTTAATTTGTAATGGATGTATTCGCACACAATAGCACGGAAGGAATATTTATTTATTCTTTATTCTTACACGTTGTATCAATATATACTTTAAAAACATGTTACAACCATTTACTTATATGTAACATCAGATATTCTTGATTGTTATATCATTATCTTTTTATCTATAACACAACACATTCTCGATGGTTTGATATCTCTACGCACCGAGATCTATCTGCGTTTATATTCAGAATCGTTTTTGAAATATTCTTAGCCATATCAATTTGAGAGCTCTGACTATAAGCTGTAGGTTTTCTTTACATTATATCAAGTTGTTTTTTCTTTTGCTTTAATTGCTTAATAATTAAATTGCATTAATTGAGCTATTTGCAATTTCGTCCACTTCTACATTTTAAATATTTTTCAACGTAACTCTGTCCATGTGCCAGAATAAGAGAAATATGGGCGGTTTTATGATGTTTCGATACTTTTGGGCTATCCCAGAACATATTTTCTCGCATATTTTTATTTTTAGGAACACATTTTTATCGAAGCATAATTATTAAAAAAAAATATATATATTTTCGTAAATGTACATGTTTTTAAATTGGACAAATATTATTGGATGTTTATTCTTCGCGGATCACTATTAATTATTACTATACTATTTTTTAGGAGGATTTTGTATTTGTTTTATGTTTAGGTTTTATATTATTAATAATATAATAATAATATATCATTCTTATTTATTTTAGATCAGAATTAAAATAGTTTAGTCATTTTACTAAAATTAAATCAATATATTTTTTATATTATAGTTTCACGTATATTTTGTTGTTTTATCTAAAATACATGTGTAAATGTTATACCTTTTTGTTCAGAAAATGCTATAAATAGCAAGACAGATTTAAATGATGTAACTCATATGATCAGACCCTATTGGTCTTAATTGAACGAGTTGTTTTTCTGGGCCATTGCGTCCATCGGTAAGTAGTTATAATAAATACAAAATGGGAATCATTTGCATTACACAGATAATTAAATTTGTTTAGTCAACATAACTCGGTCAATAAATGTTCGTTCCACAAGTTATACAGAATAAACTACACAAATAAACGACTCTCATTTCTAATAAACATAAATTAGAAATAAAATAAAACAAACACATTGCAATTCACTATATAACAATATACACTACAGAAGAAACGCATTAATACAGAATAAATTAAATTTTCTGACAGTGCATTTTGTGCCATTTAGTAACAATAACAAAATACATGTATACAAACACTCTGCGTGTCTTTAACCAGCGTATATTGAGGAATTTACGAGCATATATGTAACGATGTGCGTATGTCTCTAAGTCCGTAAGAATTCCATATGTGAGCGCACACACAAAAGAAGGCTATTACTTACTAATCCTACGCGCGCGCACTTACAAACACCGACATTTAAGACTTTAATCTCAGAGGGTGTCATTCGGAGCGCGAAATGCGCAGTTGAGTTTCTTTGTGAAATATATAAAATCATTATGATATTATATTTATATATATTTTATGTATTAAAAACTTGAGAGAGAGAGAGAGAGAGAGAGAGACAGACAGAGGGAGAGAAAAAGAGAGAGAGAGAGAGAGAGAGAGAGAGAGAGCGCGCGGCAATTCAACTGACATTTTAAAGGGTTAACTAATTAAACGGCGTTACTATACAATATATCGAGGGTTGATATTCAAAACATATATTTGGCCGAAAATGAGATTTTTGTATAAATCTCTTTATATGTAATCTGGAGCTTCTAGCAGTTCATTATTTATATATTTATAATTATAATCTATTTTTGTGAATCCCCAAAGTGACCATAGCCATAGCCATAGCCGAGTGGGTTTACGCGTTGGCCTGGCTTATGGGAGGTCGCCGGTTTAATCCCGCTCGGCAGACCGAAGTGTTTTTCGAATGTAGCACTTTAAATCAGTAGGTTACTCTTGTTATTAATAGCCTATTGGTTTGAAATAACGGAACAATAATCAATTAATATATAGTATACACACGCACCCTGTATAGAAAAATAAGTGTATGATGGCGTTGATGATTCACGATTCCGAATTTAAATAGCAAGATAGATCTCGTTGCAAAGAGATATCTCAACAAAATATGCGCAATTGCCCTGCAGAGTTGTTAGAGTCGCGTCAGGGCAAATTAACCATCCAATAGTAATGGTCAATGAATCCGGTGTGCGACATTTACTATACTGCAGTTTTTGTGAATAATTGTATATAACAAATCTCTCCATATATGTGTGTACATTTTGGGTTGCGTTCTAAAATCTATAAAAAATACAAATTAGATCTCAAACGTCAGACTATATCAATAACATTAATGTTACATAATTGTTGCAACGCACATACAAGTAGTGTTGTTGTTCTTGTTTGTGGCAGAGTTATATAAAATATATGTGAAATAACCAAAAAATAACAAACAAAAAATGATAGTCTTTAACCTCACTAATACATCCTGCCATTGATTTTGTTGGACGGTGTTGGGCACACTTTTGACTGTGTGGAATGTGTGCGTATGTTCATATAAATACATGTGTGCGGCCTGCGTAAGTTCTATTAGGACGCAATTAAAAAATGCGATCTGCGGACCTTCAAGATAACGACGTTAATTGTTAATATGGTGTCAAAAAAGTCCTGCGGTATTTTTATTCAATTTTCAATTATTCTTAAAATTGGTTACAATCATCCGATTTAAGTCAAATATGCGCCGTTTTG
>JANSTU010022563.1:0-13273 GCA_027564075.1 Bolitophila hybrida
AAAGGAAAAGTTAATGCTGAAGTTTACCGAAAATTGTTTGTTGACGTCATATTACCAGAAGGTAAACGTTTGATTGGGGACGATTTCATATTTCAACAAGACAATCCACCAATTCACAAGGCTAAAGTGGTAATGAATTGTATTAGTCAACACAAAATAAAGGTTTTAGACTGGCTACCACAATTTATTTATTTACTTGTTGGATTTAGATTTTCGACTTTAAATGGATTAAATATACGAAAAAGATGTACATTTTGATAAACAAATAAAGTGATTATAGTTTTTAATTGGGTAACGGTCAATTTATTAGACTTTTGTACAAAATATTGAAGTGTTAACTTACTATTGATAGAAACTGTATATTATATATAATAATAACATAAATAATATGTGAACTTTTAAGAACCGTTTTTATGTTGACTCTATTTATTGTAGAAAAGCATGAAACACTCCCCAGCAGCAATTTAGTCCAGGTATAGCAACTGGTTTACCAAATCGTCCAGATGCTCATGTGCACATTGCCAAATTATGGAGTGATTTAACCAACCAAGTTGAACTCCGACCACCAACAAATTCTATAGATGGATGGAAAAGAGTATTAAGTACAAAAAGTTGTAAACAAATACAATGTTTTAAATAACCATTTATGATAAAAATACATTAAATAATATAAATAAATATATAATATAATAATATTTATTTATATTACAGGTTTGGAAATACTGGAAAATTTTAAATAAATACAAACAGAACATTACTGGCACTGGTGGAGGCCCGTGTAAACTTTATAATGTCAGTGTCCTCGAAGAGCGCGATGTCGACTTGATTGACCTGCGTCCCCGTTCAGGACTAACTGCCAAAGGATTATATTTTGGTCAATCACAAACGAACTTTCAGCTACACTGTCATCCTGTTTAGATTTTCAATGCGTGGAAAACATTGCAAGCTAATCTAGAGATTCAACAAAAACAAATTATAATAGACAAAACCAAATTAAATTTGCATTCAATACATGACGACTAATGTGAATTACTATTGTTTGTTTATTAAATATATGTAAAATTATCAAATTATTATCTATTTATATAGTTGAATTTTTAATATTATCTCTATGTTTATTGGCAATAGTCGCATAGGAAGAGGCTTAAAATCCACAGAACTAAAATCCCCATGATTTTTTAATATACATAATCTCCAAATACATAATCTACAACCACAAATACCACAAAATCAAAATCCTCAAACTATATTATTATCAAATCTAGAGTTTAGGTTAAAAATCGCCGATATTTTAATGATGTCCCATTTGTTTTTGGTGATTTTGAATTTGGGGATTTTGATTTGGGGATTTCATGCCCGACCCATTTGATGTATCGTCAATTACAATTATAGTATATGCATATATTATGTTACATACAACAAACATTTGTAATTTTTACAAGCCTTTTTGAGTGAGTAATGAAGAACTTTTGATGATAAAAGAAACCGAAACCTAGATATAAGGACTCCAATACATCGTTCGATGGAATAAAAAATGAAAGTGAGCTTCAGCGCTTTGTTCCAAAGCGGAACGATATGGCGTTATAATCCATGGCTTTAATGGATAACCCGAGTCACCTGTAAAGGGTCTTTTAAATGTTTGTTTCAATTAATATAGATATTATATTATTTACCCATCAATCACGAATGTTTATCACCAATGTCCCATTGATGCTGCAAGCGCTTAAATTCCATATCATTGAATCTTGAGATGATCTACCGTAACACGCATTTATCGCCCTCATTCTCAGTTTATGATCGCATATCTAAATTATAAATCTTATTTTTTTATTCAATTATGTATTTAAATAACATATATAAATATATACTTACTTACATTGCATTAATGCTGTGATATCCTTTTCGATTATAATATATAAAAAAGATGGTTTAAATTTGACGTTGTCATTAAACTTTAGTATTACTAAATCCGTTTGCTTTAGGACGAAATTCAAAGTACCATTTTTCGAAAAGATTCGAAAATTTTTTGATCGCTGGAGAATGTCGTGGTAAGGCCCCTGATTTAAATTATGAATGTGCATCGATATTTATATGCAATCTGAAGTATTTAAGGATATATATAATAACTACAGTATACAATTATGTTTTGTGTAGAAGTCTGCCGATTTAAAACGTAAGAGCCGCCACACTTCCAAGCAATATTTTTTGGAACGTTTTTAACACATCGTGAAAAGTAAATAATAGTAATTTGTAATTTGTTGAATTTATATTTTATTATATTTATATATTTATTTATTATAATATTTGTATTATTATTATTATTTTTATTATTATTATTAATATACAGAGTACATAAAATTATGCGATAATTTTTTTGTTCAAATCAACTTTGGTGTATTTTCAAATGAAATCATTTTCTTTGGTCAGTTTCGTTGTTGTTTATTTTAGGCATTTCTATTTCTTAAATAAATATGTAAAATCATTAAAAATAAAAGTTATTTCATAATGAGTACCTGGCAAATTGTCTATAGTTATATAAACGACACATCGATATAATTTATTTTATCTATCGCAGTAACACTTCAAGTTTTTTTATAAAACAACATTATAATAAATAATCAATCAATAATTTTGCAGGCATGACACTGTTTATTGTATAATATGTATGAATTGTATTTTTCTTTCTTTCTATATACATACATATATTATTAGACTGAAACCTTGATATTTTTGGATTGTTTACATTAGAAACTTGTTTTATTATTATGGAATTAAATGAACCAATAAAGGTTACAATTGGCATTTTATGCGGATGTTATATGATTCTGTGTCAGACTAAATATTTAAAGTTCCCGGGCTGGTATTTCAACACTTGAAAATATACTAATATATCGGGTAACCGTACGTAACGGCCGTACTTTTTTTATTTTTATTTTATTTTTTTTAGATCTACTCAAATATTTCTAAGCTAATACGCCATCTATTATACATTTATTTATAAATTGTTGATATTTTTAGGGGCTCTACATGCAGATCAGCACTGGCCTAAAGTGAATCCCTCGTTAAAATTCATAAGCAAATATAAAAAAAAAAATAATAAATATTGAAAATATTTGTAAATAAATTATACTAAATTTAAGGTACATCAGTTATATAAATTTGACATCATTTTCATTTGAAATTCACCTTGATTCTGATTTCGAGTTAAGAGCGCTTACAGACAGATGAAACGCTCTCTAAACGAAAGCCGATTTTAGCGTAATAGCTAAACAAAAAGCTTTAAAGCTTTTTTTAGGTTATAGTTTAAAACACATACATCATATGAAAAAAGGAAAAGAATGTAACAAGTGTCAGTATGTTGTGGTTTTGTTTTGGAACGTGTGGAATTCAACACTCAATCAGAAAAGCGATTTAAGAGCGCGTCGTTAAGCGCCCTTAACTGGTTTTGAGCTTATAGATTATACTGTTTATTAGGTTCCGGCACAATAAATATTATTTAATGTAATATTTATCTTATGCTAAAATAATTTTAAATCAAAATTATGAATATTAATTTATTTAATCATTTGAATAATTATTACTTTCGTTATATAATATTTTATTGAAGTTATAATAATCGTACACAATCTTTTTGTGTATTTAAATTTGTTTGTATTTATAAAATTATTAACAAAAGTAAAAAAATATGAAAAATTAATCGTATATATTTTAATAAAATCAACTTTTTTAAGTATTGTGTAATTTATACACATAATATAGAAATAAAGGATTTAATTTTTTTATATTATATTATTTATTATATTTTATTTATGATTTATTTCCTTTTTATAATTAGTTTATATTATATACAACTATACATTTTTCTAGGTATATTTGTTTAATTATATTTACATAGTTTTATTATTTACAAAATGATGTAAATAGTATGCACACTTTATACTATTTGCACTTTTTTGAAAAAATAAAACAGCATTATTTAGATGTAAATATAGGATTGGTGCGATCGTTATAGAGCTGCAGTTTATATTTTAATTGTGTGGTATTTATATTGGAAGTCGGTTTAGTGTATGCTCTACCGATTTTTATTTAATCTTAAATATACGAAAAAATGATAACATTTTATTGAATAACAAAAAATATGGCACATCACACAAAACAATTACCACGTGCGATTTAGTGCTTCCAAATTAATGATTTTCACCTTTTTCACGTCTTCAGTTTAGATGCCATCCAATTCCTATTGCTGAATAATTTCCATATTACAGACTGTTTCCGTGAATTCTGTTCCATCTGGGACGGCCTGTGTTCCATCTGCTTCCACCGTCACATTGGACCGAATAGTTGTCATTAAAATTGCTGGACCTTTAAAACATTTTAATTATATTAATTATATATATTTACGAGCTTTAAAGCGCTTTAATAAATAACTATTATTATTATTATTATTTATTAAATTTTAAAATTTATGTGTTTATCTAATTAATTAGAGAAGGGTCAAAGTCTTATTTCTCTTTTTTTGAAAAAATGGTATCATAAACTTATGATATCTATAATTTAAACCAAAAAAAATATATGGTTCATATGGTTGGTGTGTGGGATTCAAATTAAAAGAATGATCCTTCTAAGAGTGCAGTGCTGATTTTGGTGCATTATGAAAACCAAACTGTGAGAAAACGGGAAGACTTTTTTTAAGTTTTTATATATTGTATAAATAGTAAATATCTAGTTTTTGTTGGATTCATTTTTTTAGAAGTTGATAACATTTGAAAATGTAAATTTACTAAAAAAAATGTGTTTTCAAAATCAAACTGTAAATCTAATAAAATTCCGGTATAAATAAAAATACATTCATATTACCTACATTTTCAATGATCCACACATATGGTCATGTTAAAAAACAGATCGGAAAACGTCGGTAGGAAGCAGAGGCCAAGGAAAACAACTGACCGCAATGATCGGTAAATCGTGTGAGTCGCTAAACAGGATCCATTTTTCTCATATAAGTTGAATATTCGCCGTCGTCAGCATGAGCCTGGCCTTCATGGACGCAACCCACGTAAAAAAACGCTTCTTTCAAAATCGAAGCGTTTAAAGAGAATTAAGTTTTCTAAATACCATATGGGATATGGTCAATCTTTTTGGAAAAACGTACTCATTAAATTTAATCATATGAGTACGACGGAAAAAAACACGTTTGGCGCCCAAATAACAGCGCATTCAATCCAATGTACACAACTAAAACTATGAAGTATGGCGGCGGAAATATCATGGTGTGGGCCGCTTTGTCCTGGCATGTTGTTGGTCCAATCATGCGGATTCAAAGTCGAATAGATAAATGTGTGTACCGGGACATTTTGAAGTACACATTTATTCATGGTAATGCTCCTAAGCACACTTTGAGAATAGTTAAAGATTGGCTTGGACAATCAGGTCAACATAATGGAATGGCCACCACAAAGCTCTGATTTGAATCCGATAGAACACCTTTGGGGCGATGTGAAGAAGAGCATACATGGACACATATTCAGCTCTTTCGATCAATTGTAGACTGGAGTCAAAAACGACTGGAAAAACATTCAAGTGGAATGTTGCCAATATGTCGCGATGTCTTGATGAGTAACAACAACTCTCAGTTCTTGCAACTGATAAATGATAAAACTAATAATCTAGTAATCTACAAATTATATTCGATAGGCTCTAAATTGTGTGGGTACTAGTAAATTAAATTTTGGAGTTCTAAAAATAAAAAATGCGTGCATTTTTATTTAATAATGAATGTCAAAAAATTGACGGCCAAAAACAGCTTTGCCCATGTCAAATGTTCCCATAAAAAATATTTCTTTACATAATAATCGAAAACGGAATTTCCCATTTCATTCTGCCCAATATTATGATATGTATCGCAATAGGCGCACTGTTACACAATAATATTAAAACACAACTTCATGTACCAAAAACCACGATTCATTTACCAGCTAAAAAAATGGAGAGTTGAATCTGTACACGCACACATACATGTAAACGTTAAATGACGTCGGTCAAAAGATATTTCAATGATAATCAAAAACTATTGCAAGCAAAAACAATATAGATAATATAATAAAATTATCAGCTAAAATATAATATATATAGAAAGGCTTTTCGTCATCGTGCTGCTAGTCGCACATTAAATGATTTGAAGCATTTCCTCATATTAGAGCAGCTCTTCAAAAATGTGAGCCATACAATATTTCAGAAATATGTTATACCTCTGCCACAAACAATAAAAATAACAATATTTATGTAACATTTAACATTTTGACATTTAATTTGTAATTTATTATAGATTTTAGAACGCAACCCAAAATGTAGAGATATATGGAGAGAATTCTTATATGTTTTTTACACACATGTAAAAGCTAAAGCAGCGCTAGCTTTTTATATATAGGTTTTCGTGGTTTTTGATTGCGAGAGGGAGAAAAATCATACATATTTAGCATGAGTACGAGTGAAAAGCTTTAAATGGTTCGTGGTTTGTAGTGGAGTTAAGGCATTAATGTTATGGTATGGATTGTAAAAAACTAGTTTTCATTGCAACCTATTTAAAACACAACGCCATAATGCTTACCAGAAATGTTATGGAATGGATTATTAAAAATTAGTTTTCATTTCATTGTAGTGGAAGATTTTGCACTAATAATACAATCGAGATCTTAATTATATTAATATATATTATAGTAAAACAAAAAAACAAACACCCATTTATTTATTTTAGAACTCATATTGTGACACCCAAATATTTTTTTGGCGTTCAGATTTACCGATAATTAGATTCGGAAATATCAGTTCACAGCGTATAAGCGTATAAGAAACATCTTTAAAAAATAACATAATTTTTAAAAACATTGTGTCAATTCTTGGTCAATTTGGAGTTATATCTAGAGTTAAAGATACATCTAAATATGGCGGCAATTGTGTTATAAATATTATGTATAGTAATATTAAAACACGTCTACCATGGATTCTTAGGAGACAAAAGCACTTGCAAAACAAAATTAAATTATTAACATTATTTTGTTTATTTTTTGTATATAGCGAGCGGGAACAAACATTTAATCAATCTGAATTGTTACCAAAACTCCTTCCATTATTGTGCTTCCAGAAATACTTGATCCTAGAATCAAAAGAAATATGGCTATTCGATAAATATCGAGTTTCATATTCTTACATACTCGTATTTAGATTCTACAAGTTTTTATTTCTGGTATAGACTCTACGAATTAAATAAATAGTTATTTTCATAAAATATTGTCATAATTAAGTTACTTTATTGTACCTACTTTTATTTTATATGTGAAATTAAGGTCAAATAATAAATAAATAATAATTTAAATAATAAATAATAGTGTAAATCCGTAATGTCATGTAAATTGTTTTTTTAGTGAATAATCCTCAAATCACTCTCCAGTAAAAAATGAAGCAATAATAATGATTACATGAAGACGAAACGAAAATAAATATATTTGAGATGTTTTCTTCTTCATGAAATTACTATATACTGTGTACACAAACAGAATAATGCAATATTTGGAAATGTGAAATATTTATTTATTATATTTATAATTTGACTTGAATTTTCTAATTGCAGAAAATAATTTTGAAAACTGAGTTTTGGTTGATATGTTGTCGATCTAGAGATATTATGCAAAATAATTGAAAAATGAAAAACAATATTTTAATATTTTACCTTGTGCAACCCATAAACTTTGTAATTATGCTGTTCAAACTAAAGTTCCAACCAAGTCAAAAACTTAATTTAGTATATTTGGTTGCAGAAAGGAAACTATAGTTTATATTCTCTATTGAGAGAATTTTGTAGAAATGTGCGAGTTGTGACGCCATCTAAACAGCCTAATTGACGCTCAGAAAACAAAATAAAAAGGTATTAGCAACTAAAGTTCAAATTATATTACCACAGCGTTTTTGCAAGCATATATCAGAATAAATTTAGAGTGCGACACAATTTCATTTGTATCTTCACATCCTCATTTATTTAAGAAAAATATGGAAATTTCTATTGAACAGATTCGAACAAATCGAAAAGCAATAATACCTTTTTTATGTAATTTTAATTAATTTCGAATAATAGTTATTGTTAGGTTTTTTTAAGAACACGAAATTTCATTGGATCCTTTAGTCCCTTGTGGGACATAGGGCCAGTGTGCTATGCCGCAAACCGGATTCATATACAATTACGGTTTTACACGACTGGATCATAAACAGATCATGCTAATGTGCCGATTGTGCTGTGCTACTCATATCGGAGCTACTTTGCTCTAACACATTCCCGATGGTTAGGAGTCCTAATTTGCCCTGACGCGACTCTAAAATCTTTGCAAAGCAAATGTGCATATTTTTAAAATATCTAATGCCAGAGATCTATCTTGATATTTATATTCGGAATCGTGAATCATCAACGCCATCATACACTTATTAATAGCAAGAGGAACCTACTGAATTAAAGTGCTTCATTCTAAAAACACTTCGGTCTGCCGGGCTGGGTTCGAACCGGCGACCTCGCATAAACCAGCCACCCTTTTGACACCTCGGCTATGCTATTTGGAAAACAGTATAGAGAAACTATAAAATGTTGGCTGACAAAACATTAATTAATTTAATCAGCTATTAAATTTAGCAAAACGCATTTATAACAGAAACCACAACCTTCGTGAAACTTTAATACACTTAGTTGTCATAGTAACGAGCTCTATAAATCAAAAGGTTTTAAAATTTATACATAAAGGATATTTTCATTCTTGATTCAAATTTTCAGGATTTATTTTGCTTTTCAAGCATTTCTTGTTCAGAATTTTATACAGGATTTTTCATTTCGCATCCGTAAATTATAGAACCTGGCCAATAAATAACGTGAAATTAAGTTTCACGATGAGGTTTCTGCCCACATTTCATACATTTTTCCAAATATACTATATTGATTTTAGCTCTCTGTGCAGTAGCAATAAAATCACATACATTTTTAATAAAATAAAAAAAAATAATAATAATTAATAAACATTTAAATACTTACGTTTTTCGGGCGGTGAAACCTTTATCCGACCCAATGTGCTAGTTAGTAAGGTTTCCTGAATAGTATCATTATTCCCGTTATATGTGGGTTCCGGTTTCCAGTTGCGACTGCTAGATGGACCCTTAGGCTGTGCTGAAGGATTGAAGCAGGGCAAAACCAGTTTGAACTCCTTTTGAAAGTTGTCGTTAAGCCAGGCATACAAAAATGGATTGTAGCAAGTTGACGACATGCCAATGCTGTGTGCCACAAGAAACAAGAAGTTGTAGAATCGCCATTCAATTGATCCGTCATAAAAATCGCTGTAGACATTAACTATGTTCAGTGGAATCCACGAGATACCAAACACAAAGACCATTGAGATTAACATGCGATTTGTTCGTCGCTTTCGGTCACGCTCCATTTCCTCCTTCCGCGTTGTCTTGCTTCCTAATTTAGCTTTTGCACGATTGTTAAGACGAATCCAGACGCACAAATAGGCCAGCGTGATGATAAGAAATGGTAGGAAAAACTGAAGAATTGTGGTAATTGTACTAAAAAGCTTACGGTACTTTTCAGTCGGCCAATTTTCCTCACAGAACATACCATTCTCAACTTGCATATATAGTGCGTAAGGTAGCGTTAACAATAGAGACACTGTCCAGATTAGAACTATAATAAATAAGCATGTGGACAGTTTCATTCGTTGCTGGAATGGAAAGATGATAACGAAGAATCTGTCTATAGCAATCGCGGTTAGTGTAAGCGTTGAGATGTACAGACTCCAACCTTGTGCAAATGGTACAAGATGACACAATATTGTTCCAAATATCCAACGTTGCAAGAATGTATATAATGGAGTGAACGGAACGGCCAGCACGCATAGCAGGATATCCGATAGGGCTAGATTTGTGATGAATAAATTTGTAACGGTTTGCATAGCCTTGTTTCTTAGCACAACATAACAGACTAACACATTTCCGAAGACTCCAAGCACAAATATGGCCGTATACAGTATGCAAAAAGCTACCTGGACAATACGATAGTTTGTAATATCATTTTGGACGTTATATTGGGTGTTGGATTCATTGTTAGATATATTATTTATAAACGCTTTTGTAGCGTTTTCTTTAATGCCATTCAATAAAGACATTGATGAGATCGTCGTCATGATGTGTGCGTGTGTAATTAAGGTATGGCAAATTTGGGGGTGGAGGAGCAGCTAAACTAATCACTTTCTTGATTCAAACGCATAGTTCGATGTTTTTAAACATTTACCCCAGGCACTCTTTTTGATGTTATTTGAACCAGTAGATTACTAGCCAAATTACTCTTTTAAATCACTTTGTATGTGTATATACGATCGATATAGTCGTATACCTTCATTACATCCACATGAGCGTTTATTTATGCACATATATTAGATACAGAACAGAATACGAAATTACAATCCAGTAATCTTAAGACCTATCACGTACAGAAATACGTTTCTATATATTGTTATTTTTACTTAGGCCATATTTACTTTGCTTTGTTCTTTTAATAAAATATTGATGTATAGCTTTTACACGCACTCTCTTTGACGTAAGTACGCTCCCACATCAATCGTTTAGATTCCTTTAGCTGAAACAGAAAAAAATCAAAATTATAGTTTTTTTAATTACATTTGCAAATGCATTGTTTTTGTTAATAGCTACATTAAAGTGATAGAAATAAAAACAACTGTATCCCAAAAATATAGAATATTGTATATGCTATTATGTTGTTCTATATAATTAAATATTCTCAAGTGGAAGCTATTTCGTCTTGATTAAATCTGGGTGATGGAAATTAAGAGAATTGTATTCTATATAAATAAATATATGTATATAAGGGTTCTTTATTGATATATTTATATATACATTTAGTGAATAATTTATTTTGTTATTCTTATACGAAAATCTAGCTTAATTATTTTGATCAACTAATTACCACATTATTTAATTAATTTAATCAAAATCATAATCATTTAATCAAAAAATAGTTGTTAGTTCACGTACTTCGTCTTATGGCCTTGGTGCATTAGGTTGTTACGTCACACCCCAGAGGATTTAGTTCGATCCCAGGTAAAACCATGAAATTCATTTCTTCCTTCCCGAAAGAGATTTTGGTAGAATACATAAACGCATTGTGACTTGTGCCGAGGTGACTTGAATACGAATTAAAATACAGATATGAAATGATTATGTGTATTTTCAAGAAAGCATGTCAATGTTGCCGAATGGTGATTAGTTCGATCGTAATTGCGATACAATAATATATTTTAAAAGCCGAAAATATCATAAAAATGAAACTTCCGTATTCAGCTTAACACAAAACTTTACATTAACATATTTTTAAATATACACTCAAAATCAAATGTGTGTAACCGTTATAGCAATGAGTGTATCGGAAATCGGATACACCATCTGACTTCACTTTTTTAAGTATATCAATTATGTGTTACGGTGATGACTAAATGCTTTTTTAAAAATGATATCCGTTAAACAATTGAGTGTAGGTATATAATGGTAATAAATGGTAATAAGCGATACTACTTCTGTATGTAACTCATCCATTCAGTATTTTAATTGATGTAAGCGATACACAATGATAAATGTATCTGTTAGAGCATTGATGGTACATTATATGTAGTATCCTATTATATATGTGTGTGTAACGTATACCATGATAACAGCTACACACATGAAATGAATAAAAATTATGGTTACCGATACACGAATACACATCGATGTCAAATTTACCATCATGTGTGTAACCGTTAAGCATAAACCGCTTAAACTCAACTTTAGCCGTTAATATCAAGAAATTCAGAGTGTAAATGTGCCTAATGTATGATATATCTAAATTATTGAAAAAAAAATATATTTATTTTAATTAATTATTAATTATGTTTTAAAAACTGAGCCACAAATTTCTTTAAATTAATAATAATTTAGTTTTTATTTAAATTAATTAATGTATTATTAACAAAATGTATCCAAAATATTAAAAAAATAAATAAAGTCAAGTCAATACTAGTGTTTTAGATTTAAAATTACACACTTCGGCTGACATACAAAGAAATTGGAATATTTTTACATTATATTTTTAAATAATTTTAAATATTTTGTGTATTCGCCTTTATTTGGAATGAAAATCAGGTTAATCCAATAGTTTTCAAGCATTTTAGTAATTTATGCCTTTTTCATAAATTAGTGAATTTTATGACTTATATAGCTTTTATTTATCTTAAATGTGTATCAATAAATTCAAATAGTTGTGCATTCGTTTGTCTGCAATTCAATGTTTTCGTTAATTATAACAAAATAGAATATGTGATATTAATGATTAAAAATAAAAATCTTATGAGAAAATTTAGATTTTTACCAGTTATGAATTCCTATTTTGAAGAACAATTATCTACAGGACAAATAAACACTTGGTCCCTTGGTAAACGTGATAATAATAATAAATATGAAATTGTATACTATACATAATATTACCATAAGGTAACTACGAATATCCATTGGAATTCGGGGTTATAACCCCGTATCGTTTTGCTAGGCCAAGCAGCTCGAATGTCAATTGAAAGAATTATTATTATTATTGGAATTTTAAAAGAACGATTTCTTTGTTTATTATGTGTACGGCAACTCACTATACACCAAAAAAGTTATGCAACATTTTTGGTGAGGTGTATATAATAATATAAGCATCGTAATATCGATACTTATTTTATTATATATTCGATCATATATTCTATTTATTATATAATACACTAGATTTTTTATTAAAATATTTTTATTTTTTTTCATATATTTTTTTTCATTTTATAGTTTAAAACTTTATTGTTTATTATTATTATTATTATTTATTTGCGATGCTGCAACAGGTGTAGCTCAGAACGAAACAGCAGATTCGCTTGACCTGACCAGTCGTGTTAACTCGTCATTGTCAATAGTCATAGGTTAGTTTTATACTAATTCTTATCAAAATTTAAATTTAAAAAAAAAAAACAGTTTTAAAAATTAATCCAATTGAGAAAAATGAGTCTCATTGGATCCTTTAATCCCTTGTGCGATGCAGCACAGCGGATTCATTGACCATTTTAACACGAGTGGTCAGGTCATGTTAATGTGCTGTTTGTGCTATGCTACTCCTATTGGAGCTACTGTGCTCTAACACTCACAACACATCCCCGATGGTTAG
>JANSTU010022574.1:0-13270 GCA_027564075.1 Bolitophila hybrida
CCATCCCGGAATATAGCTTTAAAAAGTGTTTCGATGATTGGATTGTTCGTTGGAAGAAGTGTATTGCCTCAGAAGGGCCCTATTTTGAAGGGGATATAATAAATTTAGATGATTCATAAGTTTTTTGTGTTTTATTTCAAATTTCCGGGTACTTATTTGACAGAATGTATATGTTACGCAATGTGTGCGTGAACAAGCATACCCAAAATGGAACGTAGTATAATTATAATTAAAATAATAATAATTATAAATATAAAAAAAAATATTTGGAAATTTGAATGGTGAATATTTGTATTTGATAAAAAGTCAGAAAGACATCTTTTTTAGACAGGTTATTGTAATAAATGATAATCATCTCTGAAAAAAGAATAATTCAAGAAGTAGAATTTTAATTACAAAGAGATTATTTTCATCCTTAAAACCAAGAAAATCATATTATATTAAAGTCTTAAAATGGATTATTTATTAGTACTGGTGAAATTCATGTTCTTCCCATCCTTTATAAAAAGATAAATATCATCCATAATTTCTTGATCATTTCAAAGGGTATACGACTTTCTTTCTTTCAATTTTGTGAATATGAATAGTGACTTTTTAGGATCCCGCAGACGCAAAATCCCGGCGACCGAGATTGATCGCTGCTTTGGATTTTTTGGAGAATGGTATCTTCAAGAACTGTTTGGATATAGTATACAACCATTCCTTGAAATCCCGTTTTTCATCCACTTCTTAATACAGAGTCTGCTTAAGTTATTCGATAGCAGCAGGCTCCGGTCAAATGAAACAACAAGACAATTTCTTCCTACAGTTCAGTACTAGTCTCGATTTGAATTGAAATCTACTCAACGCCTCAAGGGCTGCCGACTATCCGAGCAGATTTAAATACGTTTTTTGTATTTTAGCGCAAATTAGTAAATGCAAAATCTTCAGTCTAAAGGACAGAATTAAGGCCCCCCAGTGCAATTAAGAACTCAATAGTTGGTGTGCTTTTACAAAAGATACCAGCACCGGGGTACCAGCTTGAAGGAAACCGTCGGTATATTATATCTCTCGGTCAGTTGGAGGAAGGTTACCAGTGTTCTTTTCCCAGGCTTCTCGGGTAGGTATTGTCACTTCAAATTTTCTTCTAAAACATAATCTAGGAGTGGAATTGATAGTATCTATTAGAGAAGATTTACCACAGCAGCCGGCAATATTGTGAAGCAAGTCAGGCACTTCTAATAATGGATAATGGAAAAAAACGAATTTCGTGCAGTCATCAAACATTTCTGTATGGATTGGAAAACGGCGACGGAGATATTTTTCAGACTATTAGTTTCGACTATTAGTTTCAGGGTACGAGGACCAATTATGAACCACGCACGTCAAATGAGGAGGTCATCGCCGCCACTAAAGCTTATTTTGCAGAGTTCCCGAAAGCATATTTTTCTGAAGGAAAAGTGTATCGCCCTACAAGGGTACTATGTTGAAAAATAAAAACAAAAACCTGTTCAATTACTGCGTTTTCTTGCCCATTCCGGAAACTTTTCATCCATGAGCGCTATCCAACAGCAATCCGTTTGGAAAATGGTCAGAGAGTTTTCTTCCATGATGGGAATGCCCAAAAATGTTAAACAATGTCTGTACTCTAAGTAGTCCAGATACTATACTTGTAGAAGTGGTAAATCAGCTAAAAATGACCATGCCACAAAATCGAAAGTGCAAAGTCGCCTTATTTGAGTGTAATTTAAATAAATATTACTTGAAAAATCTAGTAACATTATTAGGGTAGAAATAATTGTTCAGGGAACGCCAGCTTAATGGTCCTTATATTATTTGTTTCGATTTTTCATTCTTTTTTAAAATTGTTGAAATACCGATTTTGTATATTCAATACATTCTTTCGATTTTTCGGTTTAACATTTAAAACAAATTCGTTTTTTTATATAAAAGGTATTCCATTAAGAAGAAAATATGTTTATTATTTTTTTATTTTTTTATTTAATCTTGTAAAATGGTTCATGCCAATTATGTGTGAAAAATAATATCGGCCAAATGTTTGCAAAGTCTTGTAGAGATGTCATGAAAAATTTGGGCCATCGGTTGGAAACGTGCGGCCAAAGCCTTGGCAAACATTTGGCCGATATTATTTTGAACGGCGTGTCCGAGGGTTTGGTGGTATTTTCGCATTTGCCTCGACAGAGTTTGTTGGAATTTTAACACAATTTTTGCTATTGCACTCTCACTAGGACGATTATGCGGACCGAAAAAATCGCGAAGTGCGCGAAATGTATTTTTGTTTGAACGCCCATTTCTGTTATATTCATCAATTACTTTAACACGTTGTTCGTTTGTTTATCTTTGCATGGTTGAATTTGCTAAAGACTCAACTTGCCAAATCTGGGAACAGATGTAAACATTGATTTGACGTTTAAGCGTGGTTCACATTTAACATATTTCCTTCTATATATATTATTTCGTCTTTTAGATTTTTTTTAATTGTTATAACACTTTTTTTTATATATTCAATACATTCTTTCGATTTTATATATATTTTATTTAACTTTATATAATTTATTATAATATAAAAATATATATAAGATAATGTATTTTTCAATCAAATCAAATAAATATTGTATTGCTTTTTATTAAATTCAATGCAATAACCAAATGTCGGTCAGTACAGCCCCTGGACATATGAATAGGCGACACGCACAATACTTAGCTTGAAATGAATAATTGAAGATTAAAACTGTTCTTTTGCGTAAGTAAAATGTGTTGTACATATAAAAGAATGAAACAAAATTTTTGTCTCGGGCTACACCTCGGATGTTAAGGAAAAGAGCAACTACGAAAGGAGATGATACCATCATTGCACTGGTTTTAATGCGAAACCCATTTAGGACTTCACGACAGATCCTGGAAGAGCTCAATGTCACTCATCCTACTATTACAGTTTGTTTCCGAACAGTCCGACGCAGGTTGAATGACGCACGACGCAAACCAATATATTTCCGGTTTATGGTGGTCTTGCCTATTGAGCACCTCAGCCAGAAACCTGAACGAACTTTGGAGCGACGTCGATGAAGCGTGGTACATGATACCAAAGGAGCGGTACAGGAAAATTGTTAAGAGCATGTCGTTTTGATGTTTCGCCGTTGAAAACCATGGTTTTTTATGTGGTTTTTACCAGCAAAAAAAAAAAAAAATTATTATTAACTTGTTGTTGAAAAATCAACAAAATCATATTTTTTTTATAAATTGTTTCAATAAGGAGACATTGACAAATATATCATATTTATAATCAGTTTATAGAACCGGTGTTATATTAATTTAAAAAAAAGAAAAATAGAAACAAAAAATATTTAGTTTTTTTTAATAATATAAAAAAATTGAAAAAAAATATGATTTTAATTTATATTAAATATTAAAATAACCCAAACAACGGTTTTATTACAACTTAAAAAAAAAAAAAAAAAAATCTCAATAAATAATATAAAATTTTCTATATTTTAATTTTATAAAAAAAATACAAAAAGTCGAAGGTATATTAAATATAAACTGAACTGATCATTGATAATGCGAATGTTGGATATTGTTTTTTTTTATTTTATTATCTATCTATATCCAATATTATTATAATATAATTTTAAAAAAATCGAAAGAAAAAATTTAAAACAATTTTTAATTATATTAAATAATCGAAACAAATAATAAAAAATATATTTTATATATTCTAATTATATTTATATATAAAATATTTATAACCTAGATAAAAAACTGAATATATAGAACCTGTGTTATAACAATTTCAAAAAATTGATATATCGAAAAATCATACCAAATAATATAAAAATCGAACTTTTTAAATTTTATTAAGTATAAATTAAAATAAAACGAAAACAATGGAAGTTTTAAAATATGATATTTAAATAAAATTACCAAATGTTACAAAATTGGAGTTTTTAAAATAAATTAATATTACAAAAATTATTTAAATTATTATTGAAAAAATCGAAAGTATGTTTTGTATTTTTTAAAAAAATTTAAAGATCAAAGCTAATATAATGTAAATTTTTTGATATTTTATGTATATTAAAAAATAAAAATAATTAAATATATAACTAACTAACTATCAACATAACTTCAAAATCGGATAAAACAAATTCTACACGTTTTTATTTAGCCTTGATTTGGAGTCTTTCTATAATGGTTAACACCAGCAGTTGAAAAAGCTCTTGTCGAGCGTGACACTACTCTTTGTCTGGAAGGAGACAACGTCTGATTTAAATCTACTGACATTTAAAAGACTCTTTAAATCTACTGACATTTAAAAGACTCTTTATATCTGAGTCTTTTAAAATTTAGTTGACTTAAATCAAACAGTAGTAGAAATAATTAAAACCGCAAAATATACTTCAAACCATAACTTGACTTCAAACTTCTTTTTACGGAAATTAAAAAAAAAAAAAATTACCTCACTTCACAATACAGATGAATTTAATGCTTACTTAACCGAATATAAATATGCATTTTATAATATTTGGACAGTAGACGTCTACAATGCCTTCTCATTAGTCATATTAAGGAGAGGTTCTCATCTAGAGGTCATATTGGAGGTGAATTGGAGCTTCAACCAATAATATCAATAAAAAGTCGAAAATTACAAATATAGCGGACATGTGAATTTTTAGTAACCGTTTTTTAACATTTTTCGCTATAGTGCTCTAAAAATAAAAAAAAAACGACAAGTATCATCTGAATTTGCGTTTAGGATCAAAAACAAAAATCAAGTCAATCTATCGAGTAGTTTTTGAGACCAGTTCGATAAACATGATTTTTCATAAAACGCATTTTTCGGATTTTTATTTTCTTCTACAAATTCTTTTCGCATGAGCATTCCTGTTTCTCGCACCTTTTTTAAGTTAAATTTTTACACCGATAAATATTTTTATTATTAATCAGAATATTGCGGAAACTAAATGTTCGTTAAAAATATGGGTTTCTTTCTTATGCTCTTAACTACTTTATGCAATCGTTATCGCTTTGGGAATATGCAAAAAATTTTTGATGAGATTTTTGGTCTAGTAACCTCATCTTTAGATACCTCTCCAACCGTTTTCAGTGTATTTATATATGAGACATCTTTTTTCCTTTCCGGCCAGTAACAAAAGGTGTTCCTCAAGGTTTTGTATTTGCTCCAATTTTGTTCTCTATGTTTATTAATGACCATCCTTCTAAACATCGCCATTCTTCGTACCACCTTCATGACGATGACATGCAGATTTAACTAGCATGTGATATAAATAATCTTTCAGAAAGTATTAATAAAATAAATGGGGATTTAAATATTTTTTATCAGTGGTCGTTATAGATAATGGTCTAAATCTCTACGTCTGTAAAATCCAGGCTATTCTAATAAAATGAAATAGAAACAACAATGACATTAGTAATATTCTTTTTATTGAATCTAAAATAAACTTAAGTGATTCCGTTCTAAATTTAGGTATTGTCATGAACTCAACTTTCAACTGGATTGATCATTGTAAACATATTTCTGCAAACAATTATTCAGTACTTCAGTGCTTATGGCCATATCAGAAGCTTGATTCTACTATTACCAGAATCGGTTTGGTTAAGGCTCTCATTATGCCTCACTTTTGTTATGCCTTTTTCAGAATTGAATCAGCATGCATTTATTGAAAAACTTATTATGTAAGACTAAAAAATCTTTTTTAAAATAAAATTGATTATTTATTTATTTTATTTTTTGAAAAATTACACTTTATGGGACTCGGCTGAAAAAAAAAGTACAAAATGTTATTATTTTCTTCCGATCAATTTGTAATTCTAAGGTTTTGGGGCTAAAACCCTTATTAAGGGGCTTATACTCGTACTTAAGGCGTGGTGACAGTTTAAAGTTGGCACCTTTTGAATCACGCTTAGGGAAAACATCCCTTGGGAACGGCGAATAGAGAGTCAATGAATAGTACCCTTGGCCAACACCTTTTTTTATTACGCTTAGGAAAGTATTATTTTTGTTAGTCAAATATTTCTCGGCGACAATTGTCACAAACCTAACAGGAAGTCCTGCTGGTAACATTTAAAAAAAATAAGTCGCACATCACCCCAAAATAATTGTACAATGATGTCCTATTTCCTGTTTTAAATGATAAATAAAAAATCAAATGACGTTCAACCTTAAAATTAATATTTTACCCCTAACTTCCAAACTACTTCAGCCATTTCGCGTTTTTGGCTTGAGACTAATGTGTTTTTTTCTTTTGAGAATTTTTCAACTCAACTCAACTTGATATGAGAAATAAAGGCAATATTGACGCTCCTTAATGCAGATGTGGAACTGAACAACAACACCATTAACAAGTTCCTAAACTCCCTGCCCCCTCGGGCTTACAACCACACATCCATCCACATTTCATATTTGCTAGAATCTTGACTGGGTGAGCCACCATGGAAGACATCTTCAATCCGAGAATTCCAAAAAATATTACATAATGACTAACTAAAACTTGAAATTAATTATATACAACTTTGTAGAACTAAAAGAAACCTTCCAAAAATTATTAAATAATGTCCGATTATTTTTATTTTTCATTTTTTCAAATTCCGGTCTGTTTATTATTACGATGATATAAATTTATTTAACAGATGATACTCAACATTTATACTGAACTCTATACTCGCTTTTCATATTCTTATTAACAACTTTCTCAATTTAATTGATTTCAACAAATAATCCAACATGAATTAAAAGTGTGTTATAAAAATTGTAATACCTCTCAAGTGATAGCATTACTCGCATATAATTCGTGCGTTGAATTCAACCAATTTCTATACAAACTGTACACTATAAAACTCACATAATACTCTTTTTAGTATGCACTCGATTTATGCGAAAACATTAAAAACACACACGTAAAATGTCAGTAAATCCGCTATTTTGTCAAAGCTTTAACAAAGAGAAAATGTACTGTGGGTAAATTGTGCTTATACACACACAAACACACACGGAGAGGAAAAAACACAAAGCTTTCACGCTTAAAGCTCAATATGTTCACACACTCCCGCACAAACCATTCCAAGTATGCTGGTCAGGTCAACAAAGGGCGGAATCGTTTGCGAGGATGTTCAGAGAAAATGGTCCGCAGTATATATACAGTACGGCCATTTGCATAAATGTCCGGCAAACATCAGACAAAAAACAACACAATTCTTTTGTATAGCACGCTTATAAAACAAGGGGTTAAATTTATTTAAATATATGTGTGTGGGTGCGATCGGTAGCACGTATGAGTGTGTTTGTGCGATAAAAATAAAATAAATAAATATGTAAAACAATGCGTTCGCTGTGTAGCTACAATTCCCATATGGCACCATACAAAAATCCCTTCTTTTGCTATACATAAACAAATAACTACAAATAAAACCATGTAAAATATTCAATGATGGCGCATAACACGCACCCACACACACACACTCGAAAGCACACCGTCCGGCGGAGCGACTTAAATTGGATTTTCTGCACGAAATGGCATACCAGCGACTGACATTTAGAATTCTATCGTGTTTCCATGATTTAAGGTCGTGTTTTTTGTATATAGATATATAGAGCACTAAACAGGTGCACACATTTTTGCCTGATCCTTGTTAATTGAAAGTTTAAAATATATACCTATTTTATATAGGACTATTTACCTTTTCGGGGGAACTGGCCTTTGATGTCTTAGCTCATTAGCGACGGATTTCGGTAGAACCGAGTACAATAGCCTAAAAACGAAACGATGAAATAAAAGTCTGTTTATCGATTTGTTTACAAAACTCAAAATGATTGAAGGAGTCTTTGGTAAATATATACGCTTACCTGTCCGTTTTTTGCTTTTCACTTTCGAGTTCTCGATAGGTCTGCTGCAGTTTGTCGGTCAAAATCTCTAGGTTTCGCGTTAGCTTGTATTCAGCCTCGAATTTCTCGGAAAGCAGCACTAGATCTCGGGTGGCATCGTGTATGGGAACATCCGAAATGTACAGGCCTTTTCTGTGAAAACATCAGCATTAAAGGTACATTATGAAAAGGATTTACGCAAAGCACACCAGTGTGAATTGCCGTCAGACGCATAGCTACTTAAGTGTTTGGTAATTTATTTGAAAATTCCATTAAAACATGATAAATGTTGTTATTGAGTTAGCCTTGTGTATAATATATAGGGTTTACGTGTGCGAATGGAACGCAAGTCTGTGTGCTGTATAACCTACTTGAGTTCTTCTCGCACCTGCGAGAAAATGCACTCGAGCAATGATAAAGAAAACACACATACACTTCTAGAATGGTTGTGCCATTAATTAAAGACTAAGATTTTCTCATTAAATGTGTGACAGAGACGATAACAAACCACCCAACAAGTACGTCGTATTTATATATTATATACCCCCGTATTTGCGTTCGCTTGCTATAGCCAAAAGCATTGAAAATAACCCTTTCATTGGTATGCGGCACAATTATTTTCTTTAGACAGTTATAGCCGTGTAATTATTATGAAATGCGCTGTAAATTGAAAATGGGTTTCCCAGAAAGACAGAACACGCAATTTTTTTATGAAAATTGTTATTTGCGCCTGCTGTGCGCCCGTATTGTGTATTTTAAGGAAGTTTACTGTAAAATTATTTGCTGTGGTAGTTTTTTTTATGGCCCTATTGGGGAGGTTAAAGGTTAAAGTGAAAAGTTATGTTGTTTTTGGATTTTTACTAAAAAAAATGTTGTTTTTGGATTATTACTAGAAAAAATGTTGTTTTTGGATTTTTACTAGAAAAAATGTTATATATGGATTTTTACTAGAAAAAATGTTGTTTTTGGATTTTTACTAGAAAAAATGTTGTTTTTGGATTTTTACTAGAAAAAATGTTGTTTTTGTATTTTTACTAGAAAAAATGTTGTTTTTGGATTTTTACTAGAAAAAATGTTGTTTTTGGATTTTTTACTTTAATTTGTTTTATGACTATTGACCATTTTTATAACATCTTTTTGGGGGGATAGGGGTAAAATGTAAATGATACACTTATTTAAAAATAAACACATTTATTTAATTCTTCTTTTTATTTTTATTATTTTCGTACAAACTTAAAACCCCCTTAAAGGGGTTTAACCCCAAAAACGAAATACTACAAGATGATCAGGGACAAAAATTGAACATTTTGTAGATTTAAAAAAAAAATTCACAAATTCTAAATTCATTATCTCAAAACTATCAAAATCGAAATACTTGGTTTTATGTTGGCACGGCAGGTATACCTATATATACCTATAGTATAAGAACATTACATATATTTGTATCATTATATATTACTAATGCTATTAGGATGTGTTTTAATACGATCTAATGAAATGTACACCGAATATATATATCGGTTCTGTCAGTGAATATATAGCGCGCAATATTGCACGTAATTCTGGCCATCATTTTATGTTTTAGTGTTAATTTTAAAAGCAACTTTTTATATCCGATATTTTGTTGACCCAATAATTCTTTTATAAGATACTAGTACAAAATGGCTATGTTTTAAAAATAACACTATATAACGTATTCTAGAAACATCTGCCAGAATAACAATCAATATTGTATAGAACATGTACATGAACATAAAACCATTAATAAATCATCAAGTCGCACGATACTGAATGAATTGCGTGGCGCCCAGCCAGACGCACACACAATGCAAATGAACTTCAGTAAACTTGAATATTGATAAATTTTCCATAGAATCCGTCGCATCGAGTGGCACTAGCGCTTACTGCCAAGATCTAAAATGTACCGTGCGTGTTTGCACTTATTTTCATATACTGCGTTTGCAGACAGTCAGTTATTTAACATACAAAACATTATAGATAAACAATTGCGCGTCTAAATATTTTATGTATGTGTTTGTGTGTAAAAGAAGCAAATACCCACACAATCGTACGCGGTTTAATCTCGTGCAAATCGGTCTAAAAATAAACGTGCCTTTGCCGCGACACACAAAGCGAAAGGCAAGAAAGTCTCGACTGAAATACGGCAAACGTGTGCGATGCGCGTGTCGTGCGTGCTCAAGACGAAAAGTTGAACGCGCATCCAATACCCAGCGATATTGCTTAGGTATGCATGAAGCCGATTCAGTATAAAACAAGAATTCCATCCCGACGGAAATTTCCGCTGCTCAGCAAGTTCAAGACTGAGCAAAGAAGTGACGGGACATAAATGAGAGCGCAATACGAATAAATATAAGCACAACCGTAAAAAGAGTTGTAATGGATGTAAAATTATATATTATATATTGTGCTTGGATTTGTCAAGGTTTCAAACAGAAAATTTGGCTTCAGTTTAAAAAGAATTGGTTTCATAAAATGTATTATTTACCCTGCCACAACTGTATATAATATTATATAACGTTACTCATAATCGATAATATTCACGGTTAGATAAAATACAGGTACGACATTCTAGTCTTTCGTTCGAACTGCGCATTTATTAAAATATAACACGTATACGATTGTGTGATATAGTATCTCCAAAAATATTAGTCATTAGAGATAAGTTGCTACTGTGAGCTCATGCCAAAGTGCGAAATATTTTAAATTTCACGCTACCATTATCAAACATGACCTTGAGCATATATAATGAGTAAGCTAAGTTCTGCACCGGTTTAAATATAACTTCAATGTCTAAATTGATGTAGGTTAGTGATGACACTTTATAGAATTTCAAATGTTTAGTCCTAAATATGTTTTCGATGTATTTTTATAGAGTTTCAAGCAAAACCTTTTTTCAATCTGCGTCATTTTTGCGCATGATCACCAGACTTAACAGCGACTTGTTAATTGTTATTTTAGTCGATTTAGTATTGATACTGTGACCGCAATGATGCTACTTTTTATCCAAATTTGAAACGGCTATAGGTGATGCTATTTTTGTTTAGATCTTTTTGACATTTTTGTGATAGCAGTTGTGTCAAGCGAATTATCTACCACTGTATATTTTTTCAGTGGAAAACCTCGGTACCAAACAATACAAAATATAATATTCATTTATGCAAGTGACCTCGAATGTAAAAAATAACACAAATATCAGGATAACCACGAGAGAGCCTATTCAAATATATTAGTATTTAGGTAGTATCTAACATATATTTTTATAGAAAGAAACAAAAAATTAACAATAAAATTAAATAATTTAAAAAACTTGCAGTTTTTTTAATTACCAGTTTTAATTGAATTTTAATGGACAATGTAGGAAACTGAAGGTGGTAACAATTTAAGTGGTATACAATTTAAGTTGCGATAATTTAAGGTGTGATAATTAAAGGAGGAATATACAGAAGCGGTTAGTTAAAAAGCACCTCTTTTATCAGATGATAATATCGTAAGATCAATATCACACATTTTCTACAACTATCTTTGCTGTGCATGGTGTCAGGTTTAGCAAAAATTATCAGCAAAGGCTCAGCTATAACCAACATATTCAGGCAAGTACTTATTTATACTATTAAAAGTTTCCAATACTGAACAGAAGGTCATTAGTCTTAATTATACATATATTTATTTTCCTTACCTACTATCTAATTATAATTATAAATTATTGACTAATTGAAAGACATAAACGCAAAAATAAAATATATATAGAAACTTAGAGACCTTAATTATATAAAAAAGACGAAAATAAATGGCTTGATAAGTGTTATCCGGACCCCCATCGAGACAAACGGTGGAGAAGTGGTTTGCTGATTTTAAACGTTGCCGTACAGACACTGACGATGCTGAACGCTCTGGAAGGCCAATTGAGGTGGTTACACCGGAAAACATCAAAAAAGTCCACCAAAACGTTTCCGAAAACCAAAAAGTGAAATTGCGTGAGTGTATTTAAATAAAGTGAAAAATCATTCCACCATTCCAGTTTTACATTGACAATTCGAAATTTTGCTTCTTCTCGCGGTTCTCTGCAAAAATAGAAGTCGGTTTCGGACCTCCAACTGACCGAAACCAACCTCAACAACAGGCGTGAGCGATTTTGGAGATGTAAGAAAACCTTTTTGGCAACTTGGCAAATCGATCTCAAAGTCAAGGTCATCAGATTCAACGTAGAGGCGCCAAAAATAGAAAAGAATTAATGCTTGATAAGTGTGTAGGAATAAGTAAATGTTGGATTCGGGATGAACTATAGAATAGGAGTTTATCACGAATATATGGAAGGGAATAAGTCCTAAGGACTTTGTGGATGAAAATGATGCGAGTGATGCGAGTTTGTGGCATAGTATGGAATGAGGTTTGGAGAAGTCTGATAAGTATTACACACATTTTGGAGTCAACTTCTACGTATATCATGAAAACATTTAAAAGAGCACTTGAACTTGCAGAGAAGATCGGTCCTATTCGGTATTTATAATTTTTTTAGCATACCTTTTTCAAAAGCTTTGGAATAAAATGGAAATATACTGATTCTGCGGAAATCTTTAGGATCATGGGAACGACGTTTGTTTTATTAGAATCGTATTTTTGACAAACAGCTGTCAAGTCAACCACTTTTATTTTATTTTTTTGTTTGATAACAAATAATAAAACGTATAATATAATGTGAAGTGAATGCAAAAAAATGTATGTACCAAAATAAATAAGTGAGTGAAAAAACATGAAAATTGAAAAAAACTATCATTGTAATATATGTGTACTATTAAATGATTTTAAAAACAATATTGCATATAAAAAATAATGAATTTAGACCCAACAAAATAATTAAAAAATTAAACAAATAATGATAATTAATAATTTAATGTTATGATGATGATCGCATTTGATTCAATAATTAAATCCAAGACATAATATCTTACGAAGAGATAAGTACTCGTATAACAAAGAGCTAATTTCATTTAAAAAACGTTGCCATTTTTTGCACCTATTTATTAATTTTGTAATTCAAATGACTTTATCGGCTTTATTTGGCAAACATGGGTAGCCCATGAGCATAATGTGTCCGATCTGTGACCTGAATTTCAATCTTAAATAAAAACGTCTCCCTTTTTTGTTTTAAAAATTAAGATGTACATTTTTTTTCGAATCTATATCTTTTTATTTCCATTCAATTAATAAATTGTATAAATTGGCATTAAATTTTTAATATATAGGGTTTTCCATTAAGGGCGCTTGAGCTTTGAAATGAAAAAAAAATACATGTAAAAAAAATTATTTGAAAGGTCCATCGACCCCATTATGTATGGAATATGACATCATTCAAATGACCGCCAAGGCTTC
>JANSTU010022585.1:0-13270 GCA_027564075.1 Bolitophila hybrida
TGTGCATTGCCCAGTAACATCTCCGAATGATCGGCTGCGTGAGGTCGTCACTCCTCAGCGGATGTTACTGGGATAGGCGACGCAATGTCTATTGCCCAATACTATCCTGCCTGCGGCAGTGATTTTCAATATCCAATCAAGTTAGTGGAAGATTTTTTTTCAAGATCGATGTAAAAACTCGGCAGGTGCAGTAAAATGCAAAGGCGGTTGGAAAAGGTCAGAGAGACACCAGAAAAAAGTAGCGCAAAAAAAGAGGTTGTCATGGCTGTAAGTAGGTTTAAATAAAAATACATTCGTTCAAATATTTTTATGTTTTATTTTCAAGAGTATGACGAATGGCCAAAAGATGCTTTCATTGTCAGTGTCATATTGTATAATAAAAAGTTTACATAAGATATCATTAGAAGTATACATTTTAGGCTTACCCAGAGCGGGTATTTTTAATGAATTAGCATTGGGTGAAGCAAATATATTTAAATCAGCTGACTCTATAGGATAATCGAAAAAGTTGGTTTTATATCTAACATGGCAGCCACAAATTAAAATTACGTCGTTTTCTGTTCCATTTACTACTTCTTTGTGCGAAAAAGCGTAGCTCATTGGAATAATTTCCTTTTTTGGGTAAGAAACCAATTATCTTTGCCATTGGCCATTAAAGTGAAGCTTTTATTGAGTTTAACGTACTCAAAATGTCGGGAATTTTTGTTTAACAAATATTTGAAAGTCTCGTTACCGAGGAGAGAGTTTCGCGTTTGATCGCACACTGTAATTTCAGAGAGCCTATTAGCTGCTTGTTACTTGATGCACTTTTGAATAAAAAAAGAAGTAGTTTTCAACAAAAAAATCCTTGTATCATATTAATCGAAGTTATACGTAACAACGAAATTACAATAGGTTCTTTAACCTTTTTTCGGACGCCTTCAATGTGCTCCTCGTAGAAATTGAAATGCTTTGCGTATTCCTCGTGCCCGCTTCGAAATTTGGCATCCGTCCTTGTGTCGCAATCGAATTTAGGAAAGATGTTGCAGTGAAGTAATATGCGACCATTCACCGACGACACAACATTTGTGGCAGCCATGATTGTTGAAATTCACTCCGGCTTAAAAGATATAGTATATGTATGTATTAAAGATTAGATTTTTTATGGATATAGCCTCGAAAAGTATGAGGAAGAAGTTGTTACTTTTTTGCTAAATAAAACATGGCTATGGCAAATATTTTCATTTCGATTTCGATTTTGACTAATATTTCGATTTCGATTACGATTTCGATCGGGAACTTGTGTCACCTTTGATCAATGCTCTCGCCGGGGAATCACAATTTTAAATCCGTTGATCCAAACACCATTCTCCAATATTGGGATCATTTCTTCGGCGAATGGATTCAGAAATTCTTCGACTTTTTTCGACTTGCACTTTCCGTAAAAACAGCAATGATTGATTTTTGGCAGTTCGTGTATGTTGAATAAGATTGGCCAAAATTCATCGTGGCTTCAGTGCAACCTGTCAGATGTTGTGATTGATTGCCCAGCATCGCAAAAATGTTGCCATTTCCTTGTCTTTGCTCTCGAGAGGAGGCGGAAGTAGTTCCTCATCTGATTCAAACATTTCCTCATCTTCATATTCGTTATCCGAACTGCTCCAGTCGTGGAACGGGTCTCCAAGGTCTTCAACTACGGATTCGGCGGCGATATCTGCGGCAGTTAATGTAGTATTGCATCTCTTAACTTCAAAGGCAGCTACTCTCAGAGTCAATTTCATCATCTCTATCATCATCATCCATTGATGCGGCCTGGAGATTATGTGTCAATTTTAGTCGAGTCTCTTTACGAATTTGTGTATCTATACGCCTATACGATCCACTTTTCTTGTTTTCCACGCTTCCAAAGTCAGTGGAGCCATTTTTAACAGCGATATACTATATATAGACTATACTGAACTGGCGAGATTGTCAATAATAATAAAAATTGTCACAGTAGAAATCGCTGAAAAGCCACTATTAGCCAAAACCCAAAGTTACATATATGCTATTACGAGCCTATAATTTGGAAAATAAGCTGGTAATGCCTTTTTTATTTTTCGCCTAATTTCCCCCTATTAAAGGCTTTGAATTAAAGCCTAATGTTACTTTGGATTGCCTCTTGGATTTCATTATTATAATTCATTTAATTGTCGGGAATCAAAATCTTCGCATTTAAAACTTTTTAAATTTTACCCGCTTTTGTGACCAGAACTTGCATATTAACTAGATTCCGCTAGATGGCCAAATCCATGCTATATATATAATGACAGCTAGTGTCAGTCGAAAGTGTGACGATATTTAACTGGCATAGTATGGCACCAAGCAATGTATCGTCGCACTATCGCCAAAACTGCGTCCTCCGGATCAAGGCGCACGACATCTGTCCCGACTAACCAACCAGGTAAGGTTTACTCCTAATTATTATTATTTCAATAAGCACTTTCGTTGTTGTAATTTCGTTAAAATGTACATAACCTTAACCTAAATTAATGCACTTTTTCGGAACGATCAATTGACCCACCACGCAAAAACGTCGCGCTGCCGACAGAAACTGCGTCCTCCGGATCTGGGCGCCCAACATATATCCCGACTAACTACACAGATAAGTTTTATTCCTAATTATTATTGATTCAACTTATTTATGATATTGTTTAATATAAATGCAATATTGTTTTTTTATTCAACACGTTCAGTCGAACACAGCACGCAGTGTCATTGCTCTGTAATGAATCCTGCCGCGTCCTCCGGATCTAGGCGCTCAACGTATGTCGTAACTAACTAACTACCCGATTATTTTATTTAATGTTTATATTCAAGTCACTAAATCGATATGTGCCGTCAGAGTAGATGAAAAAACTATAAAAGATGATCTACTTTATAACCAAAAAAATACATATATGAACTTGTACACTTATCTAAAAACAACACCGGCAAACACGCACGTGCGCGCTCTAAGCTTGCGGTTGCTCCAAAAATAACCTGTCAAATAAAGCGGTATCAATCTAGAAACACTTATACTCTTAAGTACTTTGCTATAGAAACACACAAGACCATAATAATAATAGAGAAACTATTTAAATTCCCTGCATTTTTCAAATAAATCATTCAAGAGCTCCAGTTTTATACAGCGCTTACATAAAAGTGAATACACAAATCTCTCGTAACGAAAAAAAAAACAAAACATTTGAGCATACATTCTGTCAGACACTCTTAAGACAACAACAACAACACCAGCAGCAGCAGCTAAGAATTGGAAAACCCAAAGCACACACACACACACCCAACTACATATGCATTCAGATTACATATACCAGCAAACACACATGCACGCGGTCGTCCTTAAGATAAACAACACTTAACCTACCCTCGCGATTCGGTCGTCTTGGATGTCATTCACATTATTTATGGCACGTGCTTATGACACCGTCAACGAATTCCCCCTGTCTTATGGGTTTATCTGTGTGTGTATATATTGTTTGTGTATATGTGCGTCGACAACTTTGCTTTTACCGGTGATCATCTCTATTTTCGTGCGTCTTCCAGATGCTTTTATGTATTTATCTTATTTTTATCAACGTCGAGACCGTATTTATATATTTACAGATATAACTATATTAAATATATATATTCACATGCAATTAACCGTCACTCATATCTTTTTGCCATGCCAAAGACCATTCCGTGTATACTTTCTCCGATTCAATTGACAGCCAAGCACTTAAGACCGGATCGGGATACAAGTAATAACGTCGCGCAGCGTTTCGGATGTCGTATCGGAATTCCATACTAAATATTAACGCTTGGACAAGTGGCGGGTTTTTATAATAGAAAGAAACATAGGACTACCCTAGCAGCCAAACGTACGGAAAATGTATTCTTAAAGAGCTTTCAAGTTCATTAAAAGTAGCTTTTAAGGTTACATTAATTTTTCGGTAATATTTTAAAGGTAGCCAGAGTTCGATAGGGGTACATCAGTATTGTTACCGAAACTCAATTAAGCGTACATTTAAAGTAGTAATAGCTCTAACATTTTCTGGTTGTTTTAGAGTATATTTAAAATAGCAAGAAAACACTAATTTTAGTAACTAAAAGTCGATGTTCTATATTAGTATTTTAAAAGTACCTTCTAACACATCACTCAATAAGTCCGTAGGATGACACATAGTTGGCGTTGTTATGTTATAATCCATATGATTTGTAGGAAGTACCAACCTTAAATATATATCTGTCAAAATTTACGACAAGCGAAAACGACAAAATCACTCAAGCGAAAACGGTCGTGGTCGAAGGCTGGTGAATCGTCCAAACAGTGGCCAAGCTGGGATTGACGGCCAAGGTTTTTTTATGAAGGTTTTGCTCTGTGTTTGGTGGGATTGGAAGGGAATCATCCACTTTGAGCTGCTTCCATATGGCCGGACGCTTTATTCTACCATCTACTGCGATCAACTGGACCGCTTGAAGCAGGCGATCGATCGCCAAGTGATTACCTTCTGTTCCTGTCCATGACGAACGCCCTTGGTGGTGTAAAGTTGGCCTCAAAAGAGGCTTGTGAAAAGTGACTGTCCGAGTTCTTCGCATATAAGGAGGGGGGTTTTATGAAGCTGGCGTTTTTCTCGAAATGGCATTTTTGAAATCGCTGACCAAAATTACTCGAAAACTACTCAACCGATATTTTTGAAAGTTTGCAGGCTTATTCAGTACATACAAATGTAATTTTTGATCGTTTGATTTTTTTTCGATAAAAATGGCCCTTTTTCAGCCAATAACACCGTTTTTTTTAGTGAAAAACGAATTATTAACTGTCTAAAAATTTATTAAAAAAAAAATGTATTAAAAAAATTACTAAAAGGTATTACAATATATGTACTTTAAGATGATCTAGAGATCATATAAAAAATAGTACATTTCGAAAAAAGTGGGGGTAACGGGTCACCCCTTAAAAAAGGCAAAATTATTCCATAATATTAAAAGAATCCCCTAATCATTTCACCAGCAGATTGCTTTAAGGAACTTATCAATTATCGTTCTCCAGGTTTAATTCGCACTTATTCATTCATCAGAAATATTACTTTTCGCCATTCCTCCTGAGACCAGATTTCATGCTCCCTTGACATTTAAGGCGTTTCATTCGCATTTTTGCAATCAAGAGCGGCTTTTTAGTTGGTTTTCTTGCCACTAATTCAACTTCCATTAGCTTTCTACAGACCCTCATAACTTAAACATCGGGCCGCCTTGTTGAACGAGAGTTGGGCGAAGATTTACTGCAGTATGAAATCGATTGACTGTAACCGAATTGAGCCAGCTATGGAGAATTGTGTAGTTGTTTGTGTAGATAAAGAATCTTTCATTTTAACTAAATACTCATTTTTGAAATTTTAAACATTTTTATTGAAATAAAAATTAAAAATTATGTTCTTCTCTATATGATATCAGGGTAACGATTCTGTGCACATTTTTCACAAGCTATCTACTCAAATCTAGCAACTTTTTTGGAACGCACTCCAAATGTTTTGTACTATTTTCTGTCACAACATCGGGAGGTACTGCTGGCACAATTATTGCGGTATTATTATTGTTTACTTAAATAAAAATAATAACATGAATGTAAGTATAATAATAATTATTATTAATATTATTATTATTGAGATCATTATAATAAACATTTTATTTAAAATGATTTTTTTTTGTTATTTTAGCGTATATCTATTCAGCGTAGTGAATTTATTTAGTTTGTATTATATTATTATTATTGTATAAGTCTTTGAAATTAACATATATTTTTCTTTTTTTTTTTCTTTCTATTTATTTCCTTATTATTCATATTCCTAATTTTCTAAATATTTTTGAGTACATTTATGTGTTTGCTAGTTAGTATGTTTTCATTTAAAAAAAAGCAAATCCAAAGAGTATGCAATTAGTTTTTATTAAATCATTCATTCAAACAAAAAAGGTTTCATAAAAATGATCGACACAATCTGAAATCTTTAAATTAAAATCGGCAAAAATCGTTAAGAAATATTTTTGAAAGCAGATTTTTTTATAAACATTGTGTTCGGGCATAAACCCGAATATTTTATAATAATTTATTTTTTCTTACGACATTTTAAATGTTTTAAAAAAATAATTATTATGTTTCCCAGTTGTTTATATTTCCACTGATGAAAATATTCTGTTGTTTTAAGGAAAGTTAGTTATTAGACCAGTGATATTAATCAGTTTTTGATAACTGAACTTCTTATCTATTCCAATATTATTAGCTACTTAATATAACATATATACATACATATAAGATTTTTATCGTGATATTTTTTAGAACTAGCAATTGAACGTAATGTTATGAAAGTTCATAACCCTTAAAAAAATATGTTTGGGTGTTTTGTAATGAATGACTTTATTTCTAGTATGAAATTCGAAAATTCGAGATTTTTTATTAAATTTATTTTATAGGAAAAAACGGTTTTCAATAAAGAAAAACACAAACATTGGTAAAAAAGGGAGGAAGTAGTTTTTTGGAGTGAAAAATGTATGATGGTAAATATTAAAAGTAAAAAATGTAATATACTCTCACAGCTTTACCTTTGTAGAGGGCACTACTTAACTCTCTCATATCTAAAACTAATTTACTTAATTTAGAAATATTCTTTAATTTGATCGAGTAATTATATTTGTATAAACAATTTGATATATTTTTTTCTATTCTTTAGAAAAAAATGGAATCTTCACTTAAGTCAAAAGTCTATCAGAAACCATCATTATTTATTTTAATCGAAATACAACAACATTAAACGTGTACAAAAATTTCATCATAAAAAGTAATATTACAATTACTGTTTGAAGTTTGGCGATGAAATGAGTAGAATTACAAATGCTTCGTATATTCTTCAAACGTAATCATTTAAAAAAAATAAAAACGGATTTTTGAGAAAAACAGCTTCTTTTTTTTTAAAAAAAAACAACAACATTGCATCTATTTTATATATTTTTCTTTGTTCAGAAGTTTAGAGGAAAACTATATGGAAGAACTTGTTTATGCTATATATTTTTCTCAAATTGATTATTGCAAACATTACTCGAATATAATTGTTTTTTGAACGCAAATGCAGATGCAGAAAGAAAAATACCTACCTGAGGAATGTGTGTTGGAACGAAGTTTGTGTACATTTAACTATAAAAATTATTTTTTTTAAATCTGCGTATAGTAAAAAAATATCTTGTACTGATGAACATTATATAATCGTATAGTAAAATCTCTCTTCGACGCGTCGTCCTGTTCATCATGCACTAACTCCCTCGTCTCTTTATATCCACGTTTTATAAATGTATAAAGAGTGTTCCTAATATATGTATGTATATTGCATAATGTATGTTTATTGTATATTGCTATCGAGTGCTTTTGATTGGTATCCCTTTTCTGATCACAACGATGCACAAGGGTCAGTAAGAATGTCGCAATGTTCATGACGTTTTTTTTTTTTATTTATTTATGATGCCCGCCGACAGGTATTATAAATGTAATAGCGGTTTGTCATCCCATATCATTGCCCAGATATCGCGGGTTGTGCCAGCAGTCTCCTTGGCATCGTTTCATTTTATCATCCTCATCATTCTGAATATAGTGTATCTGGCTGTATAACATAAAATGCAGCACAGGAATTGTATATTGTATATACGCACTTACATAAGTTTATTTTTATAAATAAACTACGTTCTATTCTATTGATACCTACATTAAAATTTACTTTGAATGTCTACATGGTCTAAACACAATGGAATACATTTTAATATATACGTAACTAAAACACAACCCAATAGGATTTTGCTAAATGGTTTGTAGATGACGGCATTAGAATTTATGTTGATTATATAGAAAGATATATAGTATAAGACTCTCTTATTTTAAATTGAGTATAAAATATAATTAATGTAGGATGAAATTAGAATTCAAATCGTAATTGCAGTAATTTTAATAAAACTTATTCTATACGATGTATTTATCAATACAAAGTTAGTGGGCACACCAAACTTTGAATATCTTTATCTTAAAAAAAAATTGAGAAGAAGTTTATGGCTGTAATAGTCCTTGATGTGGTAAAATAAAAAAAGATGCACATGAAACATTTTCTTCATAAAATATACTTGTGACTGGGTATTTTCACGGAACAGCCAATGATGACAATTCGATCGTAATTGCGATACAATTACATGTATTAAAACCCGAAAATATCATAACCTCTTTATAGCCTGAGAAAAAACTTTTCAGAGGAGGCCCAGACCAACTATATTTGTTGTGTGCCAAAAAAAGTTTTTTAACATAATATTACGTGACTTTGAAAAAGCAATTGTTAATGCTGCAAAATCTTCGAAATATTATTTATATTTAGAAAAACAATTACGAGTATCAGTTGCCAAAAAGTTGGAAAATGGTTTAAATTGATGCGATTGTATGTCTGACTATCACGGCTGAACATCTGAAGCTATCCATTTTAAATTCATACCATAAGTTCATGTGTCGTTAAAAAAAGTCTATTGCAAAATTTGGACCCGATAGGCACGCTGGGGTCAAGATATTTACGAAAATGTAGTTTTCACTGTATATTATTTTAATATCTTAGAAGAAAACGATGAAAAGAAGAAAATATGAAGAACAGGAAGACGAAGAGATCTATCCACTGCGTCTTCGCCTTCCAGTTTTTCATCCTGTTAAGGAAAAAGTAGAAAAATAGTTAGAAGAGAAAGTAGTAGTTGAAAAGGAGATTACGATCAACAAATATTTTGTTCTGTATATTATTCTTCGAAAAAAAACTAAACTTATAATATTGTGGAAGGATTGCATCGTTGCTTAAAAGTACTGGTTGGGAAGCGCCATGCTGGTTTATACAAAATAATTGAAGACTTCGTCAATGATTTTTTTTCTTAGAATATATAATATATATATGTATAAAAATTAAAAACAATATAAATCAAAATTAAAATATAATGTTTTTTAAAAAAAATTAAAAATATTTTTCCAATTTTTCTAAAAGTTAAAAAACATATTTTTTCTTTATTTTTAAACAAATTTCAACAAAATCGGTATCTTATCCTACAGTTTGAAAAAAGTAATTTCGAAAAAAACGCAAAAGAAACATATTACGGAGTATGAAAATAAAGTATATACGCACGACTATTGGCTTTCTCAATAAGACTATACCGAAGACTACCCTTATAAACTAATACAATGAAGCACGTTATTGACAGAGTACTATCACCGACATGTTCGTTATAATATGATATATAGACTCCCTGGCGATATACGCAAAAATAACTTACGACTTACGAAAGGATATATTATTGTATATTTATTATGCGTGTATATTTAGTATTCGTTCATATAAAAGATTTAATTCTCTTAAATACCGTAGCTAAAATTTAAGAGCGTATTTGCGAAATGCTAATTTGTATTTGATTATGTATTATACGAGATCTATTAAATAATTTTAGAAATTTAAATTTCTGCAGTATAAATTTAAAAATTAAATTATAATAGATATAATTAAATATAAATTGATTTAAAAGTTTATTTATATTTATAACATAATTTAATTCTAATTAATTTATTTATTAGACTTTCATTAAAATTGCTCACACAAAAATACATCACGAATTGCTTATGAAGTGCTATCTAAATAAAGTATCATCTATTGTACGAAATGTCAATCTAAACAAAGCGCCATCTATTGTACGTATCCCACGTGCGAATACCAAAACAATTGACGTATTGTTAACTTTTGGTTATCGAAAAGTTATTTAAAAGTATATATGCACGGTTGATTAGTCGATAAGCTCTGCTTTACACATCAAGTATACTTTGTCCGTTGTGTATTTACTGTTCGCCATTTTAATTTATCAATCTGTCAATCAGTCTTCGCTCTTCAAAGTGTCAAAGTGTCGTGCGGTGTTTCAATACAATAAATATAAGTAATATTATTATATTATTATATATTATGTTAATATCTTAATAATTATATTGTAAATAATATAATTTTATGATTTTAGAAAGCAGCAACGACAGAATGCATCCGAAAACAAACAAAAAAAATCAGATGCAACATAACGAACGAAATCGGTAAGGAAGTGTGAATTTACACTGCAGAAACCAGCAGATAACAACCACCAAGCCGGTATATATGTAATTACAAGTACCTTCACCAATTGAAACAGATCTTCAAATACAAAAATAATATATTCTATTCCTTTAAATTTAAATAATCATGTATACCTAAATGTTTTGAAATAAAAATAAATGTATTTTGTTAATTTATAATTAGATTGGTGTTTTAATAACCTATGCGAATGTATGTCTTGAGTTTTCCGTAAATATATTAAACATAACTTCTACGAATACTCGTAGAGAAGGATTTTGAATGGACAGGTAGGTATATTTGCCCGATATTGAGTGCGAATATAATGGCGACATATTCGCATCCGCGGGACAGAGTACTCACGATATGCAATAAGTATATACTTGAGACATTAAAATGTTTGTTGGGCAGCGTACTTGAAACGTTTAAAAGAAGTTTAGAAGAATAAATATGTTTTTGAAAATGTCAAGATATAAAGTAACACCTTATAGATGTAATTATATCGCAAATGCGATCGAACTAGGTACCCTTCGTCAACATTAACATACTTCCTATGGATCATGGCGAGTCCATGCAAATACTCAGTGACAAATTAACCCTTGGGAATTGAGTGAGTGTTAGTCATAGGGTACTATTCCACGACCCTCTATCTGTGATACAAAAGGTGTTGGCCATAAGGTACTACTCCACGATCCATTATCCGCCATTACCAAGGGGTTGTTTACCCTATGCGTGATTCATTGTGTGTGTGTTTTTTAGGTGTGTATAGTGTGTGTTTGTGCTGAGGACGAATTGGGCTCGGGACGAATTGTGCTCGGGACGAATCAGCCTAGCACCCTCTAGTCATGTCTTTCTTTGTTGGTATTTTAGGATCTAAAAATGTGGGCTATTTCAACCAGTCTAGATAATATTTTTGGCATATCTCTCACAAGCTATTTTTAATTCAATTTTTAATAACAGTATATGTATTTACAATTTTAAAATATTTTACTCAACTAACTCAATACACTCTAACACTCTTTGTATACAAAGTTAAAAGTCACTTTGTGTACAAAATGAGTTTTAGATTTTATACAAAGTTAAAATGACTTTGTATACAATGTGGAGTTGACAGAAACGATAGCTTAATACTTTCAAGCGTGCACGTACTAGTATGAAATATTCACAATGGAGCATCGGTTTTAGAATAGGCAAGACGCAACAAAATGTAGATAAACATTAAAAAAAGTTTTAACTAATGCTTTAATTAATTTGGAACTCGAAAAAAATCTTATCAATCATTTATTTATATTTTTTATTTGTTCTATAGATAATTAATGTGTGTTTGTTTTGTAATGAAAAATGTGTTCACAAGTTCAAATCAATAATCAATTAATAGTAAGGGCAGCAAATAGAAATCATGAAACGGTCCATTTTTAAAATTAAATTTAAGAAAACCTTAGGGGTGAGAGTGAGAGGGCGAAGATTAAATATTTTAAGAGAATATATTAAAAATATTATTTAACCATTTGGGTTAAAAACATCATAATAATAAACATTCAATTTATCGTAAAGTAAATAACTGGGTCGGATTAACGAATCTCATAAAGTTTCAGCAAAATTTTGAAATCGGGTATCTCCAATAAACCGGTTGCAATTGAATCAGCCATTTTTATGGATTTTGTGTCTACGTCGCCGCCCGCCGCTTCGGTGGCAATCAAAACAAATCCCATGGGAATTTCATTGATAGTGAAATGCGATAGCACAACAAAGCGCACGCCCGTTCTGCATACGGATTTATAGACGTGCTCCGTTTACGATACACGCATAATCTGATAACTTTGCTGCAGTATTTTCTCTTTATGTCTTTTCTTGTTAGACATATACTCAATGGTATTATATAGTGTATACTGTACAAGTGTATTTATATCTAATAATTACTTTCAACTATTTTTTTCATATTTTTTTACGAAAAAAAATGATTTAAATTTCAATTTTTTCCGATAGCTTATTTATTTATACCAGCTAATATTACTACTATTCTTTTTAAAAAAAAATATTAGAATAGATGGTGCACATGCAGCTAGATTTCTGGGCTGCAGACTCCTAGTCAGTGGTTTAAAACAATTTGTCGAAGAGCAATTTGTCAAAAATCATTTGTATAAAACAATTTGACTAACATAATGTGTCTAATTTTCTTTAAAAATAAAAAAAAAAACTAAAAGAGTGGACAATGCAATATGGCCAAATTTTTGAATAAATAACGCTTAAAGGATTTGGTGGTTTTGAAAATGTTTAAATCTTTTTATTTTGTTAAATAGTACAACATGTCTAGAATATTCTCCCAATCGATCGGAGTAAATTTCTAAGAGACAAAGCCTTTGGAAGCTCCGCTTATCTGGCTATGCGCATGGCAGCGTCCTTCGGCTATGAATACTATTTCATCATTCAAACAGATTATGATGATCCATTACCAAAAGACTTTTCAGATTATCGAGCCCATTTACGATGAATTCAGCAAGGAAGAGTTTCTGGAGCGGTGCGCTGGTGGATTTATGCAAAATAATATTGTAAGTTCGAACCATTTAATTTGGAAAATTACTCCAAATATACTATACCAAATATAATTGCTGCATTTGTCGCTGCTGTGACTTTCAACAACAAAGCTTTATTAATTTTTTATGGCATGGATTTAAAACTTGGTCGAAACAGACACGAGTATGCCCGAACAGTATATGAAAATCGCATACTCAAGAGCTGAAAAAAGCTGACGATGGTACTCGAGAAGCAATTCGCCACAGGCAAAAGCAAAAAGGTTCCCTGAATATTGCCGCTGCAGCAGGTTCCTTACTGTATAGTGCCGGAATCGACAATTCTATGTAAGATGAAAAAAATGGTTTGGCTTATTTCAATTTAAAAAAATAATTAATTAATTATTTAATTAATCAATTTAAAAAAATTAAACTTCAATGATGTTTTATTTCTTGATACTATATTTTTGAAATCAAAATTTGTCAAAATGTCTTAAAAAGTAATGATATTGTTTAAATTTTGAATTTTTTTTATCACAACTAATAAAGGGTTTTTCAATAGGTGCGCTTCAACTTTTTTCCGATAGGTGCGCTGAACGACGCCATGTTTTTCCTTGT
>JANSTU010022596.1:0-13269 GCA_027564075.1 Bolitophila hybrida
GCCTATTTTGAGGCCAAACCGAAGGACTTCTACAAGAGTGGTATCGAAAAGTTGGAAGGACGCTATAATCGCTGTATGGAAGGAAACTATGATGAATAATAAAAATTAATTTTGACAAAAAAATGTGTTTTTCATTGAAACGAAACGAACTTTTCAGCCGATCATTATTCGAAATAGTTTTTGGTCATAGTTTATAGTTTATTATTTTATTGATTTTTATATTATTATTTTTTATATTTTATAAATTATATTGATTTCATTTTTTACCATTTAGGAGAGCTTTTTGTAATCGCTGACAAGCTGACGACCGACAATGTCAGACTAATTAAATGACCACATATTCCAGTATACGTCGTTCCAGTTGTTCCGTTTATTTTCTGTCTAGTTTTGTGTGACAACTAAGAAAGCGTATGAGGAGTTTCTGTGAATATGCATGCGATAACCAGCTGAATCTTAAGTCATATATGATAATGTCTAATAATGTCTAAGCCAGCGTTGCAGCAGCTAAAGAAAATTTGCCGGATACGTTTTTCAAAGGCTGCTTGTTTCATCTTGATCAAATTCTATGGCGTAGAATACAAATTTAAAAAATGGCATCATCGTTCAGCTTATCATTCTTTCTCTTTCGCTTTTGTTAAGTCTGAGTTCACAAAAGAGTATTTTCAGGAGTTGTTTGCCATCCTCAACGTAAATGCTAAAAAGATTGCAAAACGGTTTCAAAAAAAACTACATTTGCACGAAAAACTTCATTTTGGTCAATTTCAATGAATATCAAACTGAACTCTCCGAGAACCCATAAAACGGGTGTGTAAGAAACGGACTTTATAAAGCAAACTTGAATTTTTAAGAAACTTAGCATACAATAACATACGAGGGTGGTCCGATAAGTACATAGCCTCACCACTCGATGGCGCCGCTGTCGAAAGAGAAAAATCTATGGTGTAGTACATTCTCTTAGATGGCTACTGTCAAAATTTCAGGCAAATCGGTCTCTTAGTTTTGTTTTGAACACGTGTGAAAGCGGGCGTGTCCGCGGATTTTAGAAAAATGGAAAAAGAATTTTTGATTTGATTTATTGACAAATATTCTATAAAGAAAACCTTATTTGGACGACCGATCATTTACAAAAAAAATCTATATTTTTTAAAGGACTAAGGTATGTTTGTCTAATAGGCAATTAATTCTGTTCTATTTATTTATTAGAATTTCATGGGATGAAAGCATTTATAAACATAAAGATTGCATTTAAAGATTATGTTTATTTTTACTAAGAAAATACAATGATTAGATTAGTGTATGAAGTAACGTTCCTGAAGGTCATGTCTCAGTATGGCCACATAGAAAATACAAAAAAACCTTTGTTGAATCCCAGACCCCAAAAACAAAAAAAGTATCAGGGAAAACGTAACATTAAACCTGAGCATTAATCACTTTAGTTTATATGTAATTTGAGTTGAAATAATAAAAAAAAACTCATTTTGACTCATTATACTTAAGACGAAAAAAACATATAAATTTGGGTTTAATCTAAAAATGGATTGTTAAAATAGTCAATTGTTTTTAAAGCGGTTGTAAAGACAAAATAAATAGTATAAAATAATAAAAATAATAAAAGTATAAATGTTAGCGCACACAACCATATTATTGTGTTCAATGGAAAGTAATATTAAGCGATTGTTACTGTTTTATTTTTAAATTGTTGGAAAAAACACCTTCTCTATGACCAACACATTTTTAAATTTTTTTTCGAAATGTGTATGTGTTGTAATTTTTAATCTAGAGCCCTTGAATTATACATAAAAAAATACAAATGGCTACATAACACCTTTATAATTTGACTTTAGGAAAACTACCTTTTCGAATGGCGAATATTAAAGACCCTGTGACAAACACTTTCTTGTACTTATAATCAGGTAAAACGATTAACCGCAACGCAATATTTTTGATGGTCTTTACCGAATTTGCAGTATTTAAAATTGATGTGCGTTCTTGGCAACAGTGGCTCTAAATGACATCATCAAATGCCATGTGTGCAAGCAAATGGTGGGATAGCTGTGTATCTAACATATAGAAGCTAACATTGAAAAATGTCATCACTGCTAATCAATTGCACTAAACACAAATTTATAATTGTAAAGTTAAAAAAAATGAATCTTACAAAAAAATCCTCATGCACATCGGATAATGACCAGCCGAGTTAAGCGCTTACGAACCGATACCAATTCATTTAAATATATTTAGTATATTGTATGTTTCTATCTTTATAATTATATTAAATGTTTGTGAATTTACATAAAACCCATTAAGAGAAAATCGCTCTTTCTAAAGCGATAAATGCTTTATAAACACATATAAAGTACTGCATTTCCTCATGCACGTATAATTTAACACGTTATTTCGATCTATGCGACATCGGCAAGCAAAAAGCTCGTACGAGCTTTAACGGCATTTAAATCATTATTAATTGCTATTATATATGCTCCATATTGCCAACTACATACGAGCAAATGCAAAATAAATAATATATTTCAACTCTCTTTATATTTGTAGTACCCACATTTATATGTTTAATTGTATATATATACATACTTGAGCCAATTTATGTGAGTCCAAATATTTATTTCACCATGTGTACGTTTTGAAATCGAGCCAATTTCTTCCAATTTGTAAGACTGAATTTGTGTATACATACTAACATCATAGGTATATATGTAGAGGTAAATAATGTTTGCCCAGCAGAAATACGTACATACGAAAGCTCATTGTACTTATTGTACAGAGATATGATAGCATCTGTATATATATGTGTACGAGTATGTGTTTGTATGTAGTTCAAGTGCTTAAACACAAAAACACACACACATATCTATATACGCACAAACATGCTTGTGAGTTTTGCTTTACGATATTTGCAATTTCCTACAATGTAAATTCAAATTATCGCTTTCGATGTGAATACATACAATTGAACATTATAGAGTATTTTCGTTGAACGAGAGTGTATACATAATTTCTATGTATAAGAACGAACAACGAACATATACTAAAATATATAGAGAAGTGAAAATCGAACATAATCATACATGGAATCGTTGGTCTTGTTGGGTGTAGAAGGAAGCGTGCATTTGTGGATGTGGTTATTATACCTTTTGGAAATTAGGATTTCGTGTGTTTGTATGTGTTTAATGTATAAATGTCTCTGTATATTGTTCTTGTGTATAGAGAATACATATGTAGAGCAAAGCTTTACGATACACTTTGGCTGAGACGAACTGGGTGTATTATTGCAAACAGTCGTTTCTCTTCATTGCCTTCCATGGTGTTATCGATAAGAGATTATATAGTAGACACGGGAATTGGCACACTGTTTTGCATACAGTGTCTCGTGTAGTAGTTTGGATTATGGGCGGTATTCGGACAGTGTTACGCATATGTATTGAACAAGCGGAAACGATGTATTTACATAAAATTACATTTTATGCTAATTTATAATAATATATGTATATGAACCTATACCGCTTTTGCCAGGCATATTTATACAAAATAAACAAACATAAACGTTAAATATATTTTTTTATAACGTCAAAAGCGGGGCGCTCAACAGATTCAATGAATAAACCGATTCAATAAAATCGCGATGCAAACGAAAAGAAAATTTAAATTGGGGGGGTTTACGAAGCGATTTTAAATAAATAATAAAAATTTGATTATACATATTTTTTTCAAACATATTTTTTTGAAAGGTCTCTTATTTCCTTATTCGGAAGTTTTTTTTTTTAAATCGGCCCCTCAAATTTAGTCTAACGAGGCAGTGGAGCGCTCCGCGCATATAAAACCGTGCCAAATATAAATTATATAATTTATTATTAATTATCTTGTTATAATGGTGCTAGAATATAAGCTAATAAATTGTTTATGTATTTATTTAATGTAAAAAAACATGAAAATGCATTTTTGGGGCCGCTGAACGATTACCTCACCTTAATTAACATGCTTATCCGTAAAAGGGTTATTCATTGACAAATTTTGAGCATTTTGATTTTTTTGTATGCGCTATAATGTGCACTAATATTTTACCATATAATGTTTTTATTAAAACTTTACCGTGTTAGTGACAAGTATACAATATTTTAAATAGTCCATACATATCAAGCACATATCAAAAATTGGTATTTTTTTATTAAATAAACAAATAATGCAAAGTTTAATGAATATGGTTTGCAGTGCAAAGGTTGAGTTTCGATACTTTTATGTGTCGATAAATAAAGTGCATGATGCAGTTATTTCCGGTAAATATTTGCACCAGTTATGCGATTCTGTGCAGATTATTATTGAGAAGTTTTCAATAATAACTAAAAAAATGATATATTTGAAAAAGCACGAGGTCGGAAAAAAGCTCGTCTTCGTGCATTTAACGACAGAATATTTCTCAATATGAACTCTGTCAAAATAATTGAATACTTTTCACATGCAAATATCCAGACGTAGTGGTGTGGGGTGTCCCGTTGCGTTTTTCTCATATTTTAGAACGAGTGCTAAATATGTGTAGCAAAGAAAACATATAGATGGAAATAATATAATTGGCTAGATCTTGTTGTCTGATATTATTTTTGACATTGACAGTTGGTTGACAGCTGTTTCGTTGTGGTTTATGTTGAGTTAAAGTTGACGAATCTATATCAAATTTAGTCAATGTTAACATAACTTGAGAAAACTCGACAAAATGTGCACGGAATCACATAACAGATCAATAAGGAAGTACGCACGTTCTTTAAATTTAATGTTTACCGAAAGTTAGCCGCCAAAAAAGTGTTTAGTTCGTAAAAATCAATCTTTATTAGAAACAACAAATTGGAAGCATTGAAGGTGTAAAATGTTTGTTCTGTCCGATGAGCAATTTATGGTCGGAACATCATTTTAGGAACGAAATATATATATCCTGATGCGAAAGAAAACGTCTTTATGAGAACATGTTCCAAGTTTCGGAGAGTATCACCGCTGTTACTGGTTGGGATGAAGTAATCGTCAATATAATTCAAGGAAAACTCATTCGATACTAGTCTCAACACCAAACTGAGGATGTTCTATTGAAACCACTGTCAGTGGTATACAATAAAACAAACAACGCTGACGCTTCTCAATTTGGGCAAGCGCATGAAACATTTGCAAGCACTGAAGTTATTGAATTCAATACTGTACAAAATATTCTTGGAACCCCTTTATTCAGATTAAGGTGATTATATCTCATTAGTAATACGAACGCTTTTCACTGCAACATCCTGAACCAACAGGTTACCCCATGACAGTGGACAAATAGACAGCTGAGAGCAATATTATTGCAACGCATTGATTTCACAACGGAATTACGTCGTAACAATCACTATAATATACGATCCCCCAAGTTTGGGATTATCAAGATATACTACATTAAAACGATTGCTCACTCTTGAATCCAAAATAGCTAATTTATGATGAATGTTCCTCCAAGTGCAAGCAATTCTTTGAAGATTACAATGGTTAGAAAAGGACACTCTTTCTCTGAAACCTTTTGTGTCTAATCGAGTAACATCAGTTTTGAACTCAAGTTTACTATCCGAATGGCATCACATATCTGGCGAACTGAATCCAGCAGGTTACCTGTCGCGACGTGCTACGGTTGAAGCTCTTCGATTGTCAAAAAACTGGTGGAATGGCCAGGTCTACAACTGAACTACTCCAAGACCGATAGAAGCAAAGGCTAATTACTTCAGAGCAGTCACCAGCCTCAGTCATTGCTCGTCAGCGCCACCTCATTTAACGGTTTAAAAAGTGTTCAACAATTACAAAGCACACTAGCGGATTCTTTTGTCAAAAGAACAAAAATTGAAGCTGTGTTTGTAACTGAACGACAAAATGCCATCAACTACTGGATAGTTTATGTGAAACGGAATTAATTTCGCCGATAGACGCAGGCGCTGCGTTAGCATATTTCGAAACTTCGAACTCGAAATTATCATGTTTATGTCCTTATATGGATTCATGAGGGTTGGTGGTTTTCCCGAGTCCTCGGCTCTGGCTGCGTTGATAGTACGAGATGCCCACAATCAAGCCTTGCATGGTGATTGTCATTGTCGTGAAGTTGCCAGAGGAGGAGGTGGCGAATTTTGGCACAAGCTGGAAGTTTATCACTCCTGATGCACCTCATCAAGGCATTATTTGGAAAGCTGGTGTGAATGCATTTAAACAGCACCTGCGACGTACTGTTGGTGAACAGAAACTGACACCAAATCAATTGTATACGGTCTTAACTGGTATCGAGGCTTGTCTTAGTCCGAGGCCCCATGTGCCACTGTGTGATGATCTGGTGGATCTCCAACCATTAACCCCAGGGCATTTCATTGCTGGCAGACCGTGCGCGCCGTTTGGCTGACAATGTCTAATATCATGCCAATAATAGGCTTACCAACTAGTGCCAAAAACTAATGCAAACATTCTGGCAACGGTGGAAAGAAGAGTATTTGGTTACGCTGCCTCATATCTCCCTTATGATTTGACATACAGTTGATATTCAACAGCTGAATAAATATTGTGAGACAGATAAGCTAGAGCTCATTATAGGTATGGCTGCCAACTCACACCATACAAAATGATGAAGCTCAGATGACAATGATGGAGTCAAATATAAGAATGTAAGAGGTACAAATTGAGAAACTTTTCAAGATTTCGTACAGAACTCATTTTCTACATAGACAAACCGGTTTCTCGTATCTAAAATAAGGATAAACCGTGGTGGAATCGGAATTTCGCGAGATTACGGAAACATCTTCGTCGATGTGAGAACAAAGCGAAAATGTCTAATGATGAAGCAGAAAAACCTAATGCTCATAGCAAGATCTGAATGCGAAGAGAGATGCATGGAGAGCCTTCTGATGGTAGTTATACAGAATCCCCTCACGAAACTCTGAGTCTGCTCATGGACATACATTTTCCCGATTGTATCAACAAAATCAATCTGGATGTTTATTCACATGACATTATACGTTATCTGATTGGAATACGGCAGATGGGCAATATCATCCTGTCAGCCCTATGAAATTGCAGGTCCGGATGGCATCTTCCCAGCAATCTTACAAAAAGCAGGAGAATCACTTAATGAGAAACTAACGCATATATTTCAGGTGTGTATTGCATTGAAACACATACCTATATCGTGGAAAGTGGTAAAGTGGTAGCCCGGTGAGGCTGGATATGATATCCCAAAAGCTTATAGGCAAATTAAGTCTTACATCGTTTTTCCTTAAAACATTAGAAAGATTGGCCGACTGGTATATTAGAGATGGTCCTCTGCAAGACAGGCAGGCAGGTCAGTTGAAACAGCCCTACACCAGCTCAAAAGAATTTTTTGTTAGCATATTTTTTGGACATTAAAGGCGGAATCTTCATTGAGGGTAAATATATATTCAAAATGTTAGTGATCTAATGCAAAACGCACTTAAGAAAGTGGAAAACTGGTGCAATCGTATTGGTGTCAATCCTGACAAAACTATTAGTCCAGTTTCTCTCTCTCTATACAAGAAGGAGGAAAATTGACAACTTTACTTTTCCACTATTTTATGGTACGATGCTGACCACTTCAGTTTCTTTTAAATACCTTGGAGTTCTAAAATACTTGACAGTAAGTTAGACTGGAGAAAATATGTCGAAGATAATACTATTAAAGCAAGTAGATCCTTATGGCAATGCCGCACGGCATTGGGAGTGAAATGGGAACTTTCTCCAAAAACTGCCTATTGGATGTACGTACACAATAATAGTGAGACCCTCAATCTTATTTGCAGCAATCGTATCGTGGTCAAGAGTAAAGCTAATCTCGGTTCAAACCAAACTGCATTAGTGTGACTGATGCAATACGGACTGCACCAACAGCTGCTATCGAAATGCTTTTGGATTTACCTTCTCTGGCTCTATTTATAGAGGCAGCAGCATTCTTGACAGCCCAAAAATTAAGAAACATTAATATATGGAACACAAAGGATTATAACCTAGGTCATAGGAAGATTATAGTTTTTAACAAAATAAAATATCTTATGATGCTCGACCAGATGCTTCCAAAATACAGATTTCTTGAAACGTTCAAAACCACTTTTTTCCCTTCCAATTGAAAATGATATAGCAATGATGACACCGATGTATCCAAAATTGGTTCTAGAGCGGGAGCGGTTGTATTTTGTTTACAGCCAGAAATACGCATAGCAATTCCTCTTGGAAATTATGCTACAGTATTCCAGGCAGAAATTATCGCAATTTTAGCTAGTATTGTGGAATTAAAACTCTATATGTAACAAATAGAACCATTATCATATTCCCTGATAGACAAGCCGTTTTAAAGACACTATCATCGTATCGTATAACGTCTAAAACGGTCCAGGAATGTATTGACCTACTCCAAGATCTCTCGATCTCGATAATAACGTTGAACTGAGATGAGTAGCAGGTCATTCAAACATTTTTGGTAATGAGGAGCCGACGAAATGGCTCGAGCATAGACCTATACGGACCGGAGACATCAGTGTGTATATCACATACAACAAAAGTCAAACAACCAAACATGTACAAACGTACATGTGGGATGAATCTGATAAATACCAACAATCTAAAAACAATCAGAAGCCAGGACAGTCAGGTAGCGAGATTCCTCCTAAAATGTAGTCGACTTAGAATCAGAGCGCTGACCAACCTTATTACAGGTCATTGTCTGAGCAAACATCTACACATGGTCGGAGTCAAGAACACATATCTCTGTAGAGCATGGGAAATGGAAAAGGAGGCGGTGGAACATTTAACATGTGAATGCCGAAACCTCTCAAGAATAAGACTGTCTAAAATAGAATGCTTTATCCCTAATTTAGATTATATGTCCTCACTCAAACTTAAAAAAACATTTCGGACTTTATAAGAAGATCGAAATGGTTTGATAAGAATGGGTAAGATCTAGACATGGATCGGACGAGCACAATGGGTCCGATCTGGGACCTACGTGTGTCTGTTCTTACTTAGAATGTTACTCCATACACACAAATCTTAGCACTCTCCTCAGATTTTGTCCAGTACATCAATGAAGCAGATTTATATTGTGTAGGTGTTAAAAATCGTTGCACTTATGCATTGTACTACCCGTTATTCGTATATTTTTCCACGTGGAGTTGTTTTGCATTTTAGACTTTCGTTATATCTCCTTTTTGTTTTTAAATACTCAAGTGGCAAAATTGATGGTATATGGTAATTACACACACATCTTCAAACACATGTTACAAGTTTCACTTTCAAAGTTTGTCACCTTCGATGAAAGGCCGATTTATTGTCTAAATAAAAATATTTTATAATTTGATTACGTAACTATAGTAAAAGTAAAAACAAAAAAACTACCACAAAATATTAACACCAAAACTACAATTGAACATACACTATTACAATAGTACTTGTTATTATTCAATTTAAATATCTATATACGTATCTGCAACGAATACACCGATTCTAAAGAAAGTTCTAATTTTCTTTAGATATTCATATGTTATCGATATATTGTTGCTGATAAACTTTAGCACCTCAAGCAGCGTTGCAAATCGTTTTCTATCACCAAACTTAAACTATAAATTATACAAATATTTTTTATTGCATTGAATAATCTTATTATTTATAATACGACACAGTAAATAAAACCACACACATTGTATATTAAAATCCAGGCAGTTCATAAGGTAATACGAGTATATCAAATCTCAAAATAAATATAAATGCTTAATGAAGAAATAAACACATAAACACGTTCAAATTAAATATTATTCCTAAATAAATAAGATATCGCATAAATTGTACTTAAAATTGGTTAATGTAACCCTATAAAATACGTGTTTATGTCACCACTAAAACCATTACTTATTAATTATGCACAAGATAATAAAAGACTTTATTTTGACTTTACATATAAAAGTTAAGTAAGGACCATCTTAACACATTGTTTTGTGTTATTAGAAGTAAAGGTACACACAACGACTCGGTAAAAACATCAACAAGCGATTACAGAAAAACATAATATAATCATTAGCTTATGCTATTGGCTTTAAGTTGTATGGACTCAATTAGAATTTATTTTTTATTTATTTTTTGTTAAATGAAGCATGGAAAAATGTTTACAAATGGTACTCACCAAATAATATTACAATTTTTAATAATTATTAAACCAAATATTAGAAGAAAATGTTGTGAAACTGGTTTTGTTTTCAAAAAACAAATAATGACATAAGATTGAAAAAAACTAAAAATGCGTGATAATGCGATGAGTACTAGTGAGAAAAGTAAGGTCATACAGAGAAAAATTAAAATACAGTAGCTTGATCTTGTTAAACTATAGATATGTGACAGATATTGACGTGTTGCATAACACACCCCTTTTCCCTATCAAAATCCACGTTGAAAAACTAGTGTACATGGTTTTTTTTAGACTATGCCCTCTCATGCAAACGCAACAACTTCGAAAAGCTCGAGCAATGTCAACATAAACTTCATCGGCGAAGTGTATGCACACACACACCCACCCAACTACCCACTCATACAAACAAACTGATGCTATAGCACCCGCAAACAAACAACATTGTATCCAAAATATAACGTTGTGTATCTGCAAAACGTCAACACAATGATTTTCTTGGAAGCCAGACCGCATCGTCGCGAGGGCACACAGCTCCAGGTGGAATGGGGAGGTGAATTAAATCGCGTGGGCGGTGGTTGTACACATTATATACAAGACAGAGAGTAATGATCCCGTGTGTTGTTTGCTGCCTGTATATGAGTATGAGTGTGCTGTGTGAAGTATATATCATCATCATGCCCATGAAGTACATAACGATGTTTATATATAGTACTAGCGGGATTGACGTATACAATCAGCTACCTGTTACGCCGACCGTGGCGCTGACACAGCGTTCTGGCAGCACCCGTGTGAAAGCTCGCACTGGCAGGGCACAGGTTGGTGTATACATTAATACATATATACAATATATATACATAAACATAACTCACAAAACATGTATATTTATACATATAACACAAACTGATTTATTTTATGCGATGATAAATAATATTGCGTCATTTGAGTGAAATGTGGACAATAATTCAAAGAGTCCAATATTTGTGAATACACGTATTTATTATTATGTGTGTGTGTGTGTGGCATAGTGTAAATAAATGACAACAATAGTTATTGGAGGGTCTATATTTGGGGAAAGCAGCTGCACGCAAACATAATTTATGTTTATACAATATATTTATTTTCTTTAGCAGCTAAACGTACACTAAATCTACCCTTTGATACTAAAACGACGTACCCTTGCCTATGTCACTATAAAAATCGTCCAATCGGATGAATTGGTGTTGCAGATACACGCAAACCGTTAACCCTCTAAAACACATACACGGACTTTTATTAACACACTCATATACACGAACAATCGTCGACAGGGAAGAGTTCACGGTGTTTAAAGCGTGCGACTTAATCTTTTGCGTCAGAGAGGTTGCCCCCGGAATCGGTGTTGCGTGAGCGTACATTCGGAAGAAATTCGCCTTTTGTAGACTCTATAACTGTAAATCTGTCGATGTGTGTGTATGTGTATGTTTATCTGTATATATATATATATATTAGTGCTGCGTGTGTCAGTACATATAAATGGGTTATTTGCGTGTATTGCCCCAACAGCCCTTAACTTGTTACAAAGCAGCCAAGTCGATATAGTGTATTTATATCAGTATCATCTGGAATATGGAGCAAGCGTGTATTATACATACACACACATGTACTCACCAGCATCCCCTCCATTATCTACATAGCAGGCGACACTAAGGGTTAGAACGGGAATCCAGCCCGTTGTGGGGTAGTTAATTATAGATAAGCTGTGGTGTACACATTATATTTTGTTATGTATATATGTATACGATAAACGTTAAAGTATTCAGCTGCGAGAAAATGTGGATAAATGTTTATGGTTACATGTGTATATGTGTGTGTGTGAAAGGGCGGAAATCAGCAGCATGATTGCTATTGTTCGTTGCCCATATTTTGGGGATGGGCAATTGATTTGCATTCTGTGTTCTTCGTTTGTTCTTTATGTTCACTTATGTTTGATGTTTTGTTTATCATGTATGTATATACTGTTCTTACACGACTAAGCTTTTGTGAATGTATGAGTATCTGAGCAAGAGTCGTATAGGTTATGAGCGCACGTGTGATTGCGTTTGCCTCAAAAATCACAACGAATTAGTGTCTGTCAATTTGGTTTTCCAACCGACAGACATACAGACGCATACTCTGACATATAAATATCTGTATACGAAATGTTTTGGGGCGGATGTTTGATCTTATCGTAGGCTGTGAAATATAAATTGTTCTTGTATATGTATGTTTATATATATATATGTGTTTATGTGTATATTTGGATGGGTGAGTTTCGATGGCAACGCGTCTTGACAACTTGACAAGTCGAACAATCATCTGATTAGAATCGATCCAAGTGATTGGAAAATGGAAATCCACAAATCAATTTTAGTTGTGGTTGATGGGCGGGCGTGTTTCGATACTTTGTTAGGATATTCAAACGGGTTTTCATTATTTATAGGTTTCTTATTCTGAAGTCTGTTACTATAAAACCTTTGAAATCTTAGAAAATTCGAGATGAGACTTTCCAATGAAATTACATGAATTTCGTTTATTTAATGTGTCCCAGGAGTGTCATTCCAAGTCTGCAGGGCGGTTAAATTAGTTAGTTCGACATATGAATGTTCCGTCGAGTTTGTCGCGTTGGGGGAAAATTATATAAAAGAGATGGAGATATCATCACTTATTTGAGCTATTCAATAGTTGACTTGCGAATTACTGTATATTGTATAAGCTTAAATAGAAGATAATACGATAAACAATCAATTCAAACTAATATTATTTCAAAGCTTTCAAAAATAGAGTGAATAAAAAAAAAAAAAAAAAAACATCTTTTTTTTAATCTTAGATCCGACCTGCTCTTTGAGAGATATGGCCAAAATCATGTTCCATAATCATATATTGTCATTGGGCTGGTAAATCAAGTTATGAGGTGACAAATGAAAGATGGTAAATTTACGGATATGAAAAATTACTTTTGAGTTTTAAAAAAAAAAAAAAAATCGGTGCTGATTTTAAACGTGGCCGTACAGACACTGACGATGCTGAACGCTCTGGAAGGCCAATTGAGGTGGTTACACCGG
>JANSTU010022607.1:0-13268 GCA_027564075.1 Bolitophila hybrida
CTGTGCTCTAACACTCACAACACATCCCCGATGGTTAGGAGTCTTAATTTGCCCTGACGCGACTCTATCAACTTTGCGAGGCTAATGTGAATATTTTTGAGATATCTCCATGCACCGAGATCTATCTCGCTATTTATATTCGGAATCGTGAATCATCAAAGCCATCATACACTTTTTGTTCTATACAAGTGCGTGTTTATATGTTAATTGATTTTCCATTATTGTTCCGTTATTCCAAATCAATAACCTTTTTCAGAAATAGGCTATTAATAGCAAGAGGAACCTTACGATTTATAGTGCTACATTCGGTCAGCCGGCCGGGATTGAACCGGCGACCTCGCATAAGCCAGGCCAACGAGTTAACGTTCAAATGTGAAATATACTAATTTGAAAGCCCCTTAAAAGTGTGTTAGTTCCAAAAACCTTCTATTACAAAATGAGTTATGGCATGTATTAAACCCCGTTGAATTTAATACAAAAGAATTTACAACGAGGTATTTATTTTTACGAATTTATAAAAACAGAATTAAAATCCAAAGACTTTTATATTTGGAAACTATTAACTTAAATATTGTCTACGTGTTTTGTGTTAAAATGGGAACGACTATTACAAGAAACTTTAAACTGCGTTACATGATCGTAAAACAATACATAGCGATAAGGAAATCCTTTAATCAGTTTAAAGTTTCTCGTGGGTGTCCAAAATGAATTCTCTGTTTATGAACTTGTGAAAATAATCCCGACGTTTGCCAAAAATCGACCGCTGTTTTTTCGGATGTGTTAGTTTTGACATTTTGTTCTGGAATATGTGATATGTGATGACGCAAAAAAACATCTATTATTTACATATGGAAACACTTATCGTTTTGTTTATTTCATCAGAGATGCACCCTTTTAGCACTGGCGCTGTAGTCTAAATTACTTCTGTCAAAAAAATCCCGCTAAAAGATACAAAAACAGCACAAACCATAAACTCAAAATATAAATCTTAAAAAATCTATAAAATGGTACATTCGAATAGACCAATAATAAATGGATCGATGCTGTCTCGTTTCGTAGGTCAATATGTAAGCCTACTCGTAAACATAGACAGTGTTGATAGTTCTGGACAAATAATTAGGGGCCACACCACCGACAAGACTGAGGTTCGTGTATTGCTGTCCGAAACTCTAAACGCTCCGATTCAAAACTGGGTGGATGTATTGGGCACACCGTCAGGATCGGATACTATCAAATGTCGAGAGGTATTTTTTTTTTAAATGGTTTTCTAATGCAAATTTTAACATTCTTATTTATTGTGTGTTAATAGATTGTTGTATTTGAGCATAATCCAGAGTCTGAGGACTTCGATACCGATTCGCATAATATTCTCGTTCAAATGATACACAACATCAAGGATACTTATAAAATGACGTAAAAACATGTATATTCCATAAAACTATAATAATTTGCAAAATAAAAATAAAATTAATTAAAATGTATGTTTTGAATCAATGCATTCATATGTGATGTCCAACTTTGGGAGATAGTGCAGTATGCTGGAGTGATCTGAGCGTCCGCCATAACACTGAGTCGTACGTGTTCGTCAAAATGTTGCAAGGTCAGAGAAACACCTAAAATAAAAAATATATGAGTTTCTTTGAATTTAAAATTATTTAATATACGTACTCAGGTTTGACTGAGGCGGTGTAAAATAGAGAGCATCGAGGATTCGATCTCCCCAGAGCGTAACCTCCATTTGTGGATGAGATCGTTTTTCCACTTGAGTTATGGCTATGGTAAACTTCTTGGATAAATAGTTGATGAATAGCTTAAGCACAACGGATGGCAAGACACGCGTTAGGATATTGTAGCGCCTTTGTGCGATATACAAAATGCAAAGTCCCATCTGATTAGCGCGTGCATCCTGGAAACTGTTTCGAATATTTTGTACGTGTCGAAGTGCGGTTTCTGAGTGTAACGGAAAATTCAGCCACATGTATCCTGTTATATCTGTGAATAACCGTTATATATTTATATTTACTTAAATAAATACATAAATGCATTCATATATATTACCTTCGCTACAGTTATGTTTTCCTAACAAACTATCTTGACCCACTTGTCTTGCACATATTCCAACACGATCGGGTATATCGATTTCTGGGTATTCTTTGAGAAATGATTTAATAGCTGCCGATGTTGCCAAACAGTAAAGTTCATTTTCGCTGATTTTGTGCAGTTCACAGACTCTTCGAACATCTGCACGTCGTATCTTATCAGACCATGAAATTACTTTTCGACCACACAGTGAAACATTTTGCAGTGCATGCGATCGAAAAGATCCGTTTTCGAAGAGAACCTCTATAATTTGCTGCGGTGCAGATAATAACATTTCGATCATATAAAAAAGCTCTTTTAATGCACTGTAGCAAAGGAAAATTCCAGCGAATATGCTGTGCTCCATAGAAAAATCTCCAGTTATGACACGACGTGTCCACGATATAATAGTTATAGGAATATCAATAAATATATAAACAAAGCACCACCACATAATCTGTATAGATTTATGAAAGATACCAGCAGGGTGGATTGAACTGGAGACAGCTGCAAGTACTGAATAACCAGACAAGTCTGCATGTTCTATTTCTTGTCGCAGAAGTTCTTGTAAATAATTCAATTTAGTGATTTTTGTATTTCGAATTCCTCTGTAAAAGCTGTTCAAAACATTCACGATTCCTATGAGTACAATTGCCAAAAACTGTAGAATGCCTATGTTCTGAGCCTTAGTTCGAGTTTCATGACAAGAGACAAATTTAAACCAGCGATTACGAATTCCAGAAGTGATCCAAGACAACAGATTAACGATATTCTCTGGGAAATATAACCCAAATTGCAGTGAAACGTCTCCATCGTTCATAAAATCCAATTCCTCTATTGCGGCCGCCACGGCTGGGGATGCAAATGATTCTAGGAGTAACATGTCACTGAGACAAAGGTCCTTTTCTTCGGATAGCATAAGGTGATGCATTCGCAACAGCATGTAATACTGGTCAGAGGACGTAACCTGTGAAAATAATGGAATATAGTCTTTTTATTACTATGTACTACTTTATTGCCTTACATTCTCTGTGCTGATAGTTGGCAAAATAACGATTTGCCATTGAGGCAGTTCAATTGGTATGAACTTGCTTACAATATTACTGACACATTCCTGGATATTGAAATCGCTTAATGGCCGCCCAAGGTAGTTTGGAGGGTGTACAACAACGTGGTTGTTAATGTTAAATTTCCTGTAAAGAATAATTCAATATTAATAAATGTGTGTCTAGTGTGCTTGTATTTATCATTCGTAATAATATAATAATAAATGTATTTTTTAAAAGAAATATTTTCACGTTCCGTCGCTCTAAAGAGAACTCCTTGTCGACGTCAATTCTGGTGGTTTGTGTACGAGGCATTCAATCAGGTTGATTTGGACCGACGAGCGATCGTCAGTGCAGATCGACTGTGTGCCGAATGGATTGTCAAGAACGGTGGTTCAGTGTACTTATCGGATCGTCCAGGAATCAAAGTGAACAACTACGATGAACTCACTCGTATCCATCATGATGTTTACCTGACCTCTATTGACGCCAGCAATATAGCAGTTATGAATATTGGATTCGATCACCTTTACGGTTGTCGACGAGTGGAACGCATTATTTTGCATAATTGTAAATACATGGAGAACGAAGCCCTAGTAAAATTGTTACTGGTAAAGGATTCGCTCAAGTATCTACAGATCTCATCATGTAGAAACGTCGATAGTTCCGGTCTATTGACACTAAAATGTTTAAGTAGATTGAAGAAGCTATTTGTTTCCGATGTGCCGTACTCTACACACTTAGATGCCATAGAAAAACGTCTTCGGAAGCATTTACCTGATTGTGACATTCATATAGAATAAAATATGTATATATAATAAATCAATCGATGTCTTACTTTTCATTTTTCATCCAAGCGTAGAGACCCCAGCATGACACAAAACTGCGTCTTAGCATGGGAAAACTTAATCGTCCTTCCTTATCCGTACGGTCCAGAACATATTTGAACAATTTTTCCTTAATTGTTTCGACATTGCATGCACCCTCTACGTGTAGAAGCACATGAATCACGCCATGATTTCGTGGTGTATCCAAGATGCTACGGATTCCAACTGTTCTCACGAATATCAGCTGTGGATAGAGTCGGGATAGAACATTCAACCTAGCGCATCTATATATACTCACAACTGTGTGTACATGAAAGCAATATTAACTTTTTAACTAATTTCAATTGATAATAATTTATTTTAAAAAAAAATCACACATACACAGATAACTTAGTATCAGAAACGGAATACACACAATAAATGCAATCAGTCCGAATAAGATTTTAAAAGCTGATAGCAAGTGGGAGTTGCTGTTGATCAAAAAAATATAAGCGTTAATAACTCGATTCAATATAAGGAAAAATGTTATATACCTTTCTTCATTTTCGGAGCTTCGCACTGAGACCATGTTCGACGATCAACGAACTCTGACCAATTAACGACGTCGCCGGCACCCTTCGTATGTATCGTTATCGGAGGTCACAATGTGCAGTTTCTTTCGCACCCACAGTTATAATAGGCAATAAAAAGGTAGAGCAAGATGATGCTATAAAGCGAGACACCCAAATCGGACCATCGTGTTTTCGTGTATGACACGATACAGATATAAAATGGGCGAGTGCAAAGTTGAAAATTCCCAGAAATTCAAAATTGCATTTAAGTCCGAGTAAGTGTGCACAGTTATTTTATGACCTTTGTTGTTTTTTGCTGATTGCAGCTAAAATGTACTATCTTATTAATGTCCCAGAGTGCGGTTTTATTGCAATTATTGTATGGAGCAATATAAATAAGTTATGTTCACATATAACAGAACTTCTAAAGTATCGATAATCTACTTCTGTGGGTTTAAAATCTATATATTTGTTTATAAAATGATAACACATTCAATAGACCTAATAGAAATGCTTAGCCATTCCGTGTGTACGATAACGATGTTAAATTATAATAAAATTAACAATATTATCACTTTGCATTTTTTTTAATAAAAAAAGTATATTATACAGTAAATTCACATAACATAAATTTAAATTGAATAAAGATGTAATATACACAGATACCTTTCCTCACTTATCATCGCTGTCTGTCTCGCTGCTGTCTTCGCTGGATTCCGCAGATTCTTCTGGTCGCCGGTTTGTATTACGCACTAAGTCATCGTCATCACTGTCACCATCAGTCTCATTCAATGGTGATGCTGACTTTTTATTAGTCGTAAAGTGTACCGGCCAAATGCCGTCTTTTGTGAATTCTTTGATGTGCTGAGGTGACAAAATACGTACAATTTCTGCTTTCACCTTGTCTCCCTCGTCAATCGACTCGACAATAACAAAGTCACCGCGCTTGATCCAAATATTTTTACGGAACTTTACCGGCATCGAAGCCAAAAACTTCTGCTCTTCAGCGGATTCTACTTCGTGCAAATTGTTTCCTCGGCTGCTGATTACACGCACAATCTGCTGACTATCACTGGGATGCTCAAAGTCATCGGCCAGCACTTCTTTCATGACATGTTTACGTTTTGTAACACGGGACATAGTGAAAAACTACAAGAACATAACATATATTTTACGTTACAAGGTCAAACTGTTTGATAAACCTTACCTAAATACGATGAAAAACTTCTAAGGTAGCTGTAAATATTTATTTTTTTAAAATATGGTGTCTGGTTTAAAAGCATTTACCCTATATTTATTAAATGTTGGTAAAAAAAACAACTTTTGCACGTGTGTTTTCGTTTTCGTGTACACAAGATGCATAGGTGGATAAAGAATTACAAATCGTTTGACAGTAGTGTTTTAGTAAAAATTCTAGAGTCGGATTCTAGTACACACTTAAACAAATTTGCGAAATTCATACAGGATGGCAACACTAGTTTGATGTTTGATGATTAAACACAACCACACTAGTGCTGAGGTACGTATCATATCCACTTTTCACTTTAAGATAAAGTCATTTTAGAAGCAATACGCAAATGCATCGTGCTTAATAATAACTCGAAGTGTAATTTTTGCACAGAAAAGTTGCGCCTCCAAAAATTTTGAATTTAGTCAATATGAGGGTACATTTATAACATCTAATACTAATAATAATATATTGCAAAATACAATAAAAATAAAATTGAGCCAGAAACAATCACAATCACAAACCAATTAAAAAGTAAGCAAATATATACACAATCCTCGATGCAATCGTTATTATATTAAAATTTATTCAAAATTATTAGTACTAAAAAATCTGATTATAAATGACATGACAATTTTACAATAGGTAAAAGTTTGGTTCAAGCAGCAGTACCATTTTGGGGTCTTTGGAAATTATACTTAAGGCATGGTGACAGTTTAAATTAAAAAGGGGAAAACATTATTTACACATATCTTTAAAAAATCGCGCTAGCGCAATTCAAAAGTATGGCTGTTTGTGCCAAACAATTTCAATTATAGGTACTTACATTCTCTATGGATTTATACCCCAAAACTATTGCTAGACTCCCTGTACCCACTTAAAATTGTATTTTGTCGAGTTTTGGATCAAACATCAAAACCACATAAAAGTGAATTTAGCCTAAAAATCTATATCGACTAATTTTTTTCCAGCTGGGTTTATATAAATAATACCGTGATCTTTTTGACATTTATTTGGTTCAGTTTATATAGAAGAAGAAAACGTAACGATAAACGTGGACAAGGCATAAACGAGAGGAAAAAGTTTTCATTTTGATTATTTGTATATTGTATTTTAGTAATTAGTATTAGCTTTTGCTGTGTATATTATTAAGTGGTAAATGGTTAATGGTAATTTTACAAATACAAAGTTTTACATATAATTTGAAAGAAAAATTTCAACAAAATGTCCAACGAACAACTTGAACTCACACAAATCAAACTGAACCAGCAACAGTCTCTTTCTGTGAGTATTAAATATCAAATATATCTAACTTGTAACAAGGTACTAAGATAAGTGAATTCCTTTTATATTAAAGTTTGCTTGGATTTGTTTTTTTTAATTTTTAAATGTATATTATATTAATTATACATTTATAAGCAATTGTATAACATAATATTTGTTTACAGACGTCCAACTTGAATAAAATTGCCAAAGAATCATTAAAAATAAAACAATGTATACATGACACATTAGACAGTTTAATTTCTTGCCAAATAACAATTCAAAAGTTGAATTCCAAGCTTTTATACGAAGAAAATAGTAAGACCATAACATATCTCTTTATTAGCAGTATATATGTTTAATCCTAATTAATAGTGAGCAATGAAGACGATGACAATGAAATAATAATGTTTGAAGACACTGATATGGCTGACAACGATGAGCTCGCGGAGCGCTTTAAATTGGTAGAAGAAATTGAGAACGTTGGTTTAGAATATGTGAGCTTATGATTTGATTTGATTTTATCTTTTATTTTATTTACAAACAACATAAATATTTTAGTTTGACGCTTCGCTAAAGAAACAGACAAAAGACATAGAAACTGAGTATAATTTAAATCTAAATAATCTGAGGCAGTTGGAGGCAGAATGTGCTGAATGTTACAGATTATTTGAGCAGCAGAAAGAGAGTATTCAGATAGAAAAAAATAAACAAAAAGAGGCGATGCTGCTTGAAAGGTATACAAACTGGGTATATTTATTTAGAATAGATGTGTATAATTAATTGTTTTATATATATTTTAGAAATGAACTAGTAAATTTTCAAACGATTCAAGATCGCCTTGTGCGAACAGGTAAGGATCTAGAAATGGAACACAAAAACAATATACTTGAACTAGAGGCCCTAAGCAAAGAAAAGGCCAACCTAATGACAATTTCGGATTTAGAATAACATAGAATGAATCATATTTTAATAAGATTTAGGCTAATTGCTTTCAATCATTTTAAATTTAATTATTTGTCTTTTTGAAATTACACTAAAATAAATATATTTTGGTATTTAATTTGAATTCAACTACTACTATAAACTGTTTAATCAAAGTGCAGTACTAAATCCAAACAAACCAAATAAAAACATGAAATTACATGCAGACTCTCTGTGTTATGTTTTCTCTTGACTTTATATCATACTCTTGTACTCTCTCGTCGAGACTCACGCACATTTCCACCTGAGTGCGCGCACAGGTAGTCGTCGGCAACGGCTCGCTGTTGATCAGCGGCGATCAGAGGTAAACTGAGTTAAATATTTCAGTGTCTTTCAAAACTTGTACCTATGCAAATGGGTGTGCCCTGCGCAATTCTTTCTGATATATTTACTAATTATTAATTATAATTTATCGAATAATAAGACTGTATCGCGCGCGTGCTCCGTCCACGTACACAAGATTCCAATCAGAACAACACTATTTTTAATTGATGTGTGTATTGATTGTGTGTATTGAAAATGAGTGCAATAGATCAAGTCGATCATAGGATTGTGGTAGATGGAGATGTAGAGTTTGACGATCAGACCGTACACGATAATCCAACAGGTGATTTAGACAAGGAACGTGGCGAGCAACAACCGACTGTACGCCCCCGACCACATAAACTTGGAATAAATGGGAACCGTACTTCCGTCGATACAAATAATATCGGCTCAGACGAAACGACATCCGATGTAAACAACAAAGGTTGGGTGAAATTCGAAGAGGAAGATAAGCGTAAAGACACCACTAGTATTGCCGTAGAACCAGTGGCGCCCCCTCCAAGATCACAGGTACACGCACACGAAATATACACACTTTCATATGTATGCATATGTGTGTTGCACATTAGCTTTAAGATAATATGATATTCATCGCGCGCATGTTACATCTCGTGGTATTAACACCACAATTTAAAATATATGTACTTTATACTATTTAATGTTACGTAATAAAACCCACTAGCGTCCAGCATTTATATGTTTTTTTTAATTAAATACACTCGCTCGTATACAATCAGATTTTGTATAATACATTTATGTTTGTGTGCTCGTGTTCATTGAATCGCGCCTTCAATTAATTTTTATTCATTTTATTTTAATGCATTTGAATGAACGGCGTGTTGGAGATGCGTCACACAATTTTGCATGTATATACTAATTTACAGTGTATGTGTGTGTATAACATTAAAAAATAATAATGTATTATTTCAACCAGGCGCATATGTTTATAATGTTCAAAACAAACTTATAATATAATTAATTTCGACTGACTAAACATAGACTAATAGCTGTTATTTTAAATTACAATCAATATTATGATATAATTTCAATTAAAGATAGTCTTGTAGCTAGTCTGAATAAAGATATCGTGTATACAATATAATGTAATTTAAAGGTTAACTATATATTCTGACGCAATTCGTACACATTGAACAGTGTCATATTAGAAGCCCTATGAATTCAAGCATCTAGGTCAATGTCCACACATGGGACACGCAAATATTTAATAAATAACGATTTCCCTAGACTAAGATTATCATTTTAAACGCGTAATTTTAAAAAAATCCAGACAGTTATCTTCATAAAACATTATTTGCTTATTAATAACATAAAATCTTATCATATTTTTTTTATCAACAATTGCGTAGTGTCTGCATTTGATTTTACATACGTATAATAAGTGTATTGATCGTTAAATTAAATACATTTAAACAGAACAGTACGAATACTTTTGTACCACCTATTACAACTCCACCATCATCGGACAAATCACCAGCGGCTGTCTTGACCACCGAAAGTGTACATATACACTTTAATAAGAAGCCTGTCGGTCCCAGCAGCAGTGTACCAGCAATTTTGACCACGTCTAACAGCTCTACGGCTGCCGTAATTGACATTCCACCGGGACTGCCAAGTTCACCGGCTGTTATCAACAACACAAAAAATGGCAATCAAAATCCTGGACTTCGTACAATTGAACTCTCGTCGGGTCGTATTCGTGAAGGATTTGGTATTACATATGATTTAATTGTTCAAAAAAAACATGTTTTTATTAACAAATATGTTGCAGCCAATGGAGATGTTATTGTAACGTTGCTTCCGGTTAATACGAAATGGCCATGGATTACGCCTGCAGTATTTCGACCAGAACTAGTGCCCGAAGAACTAATGGCACAGGGATTGACGGTTAGAAAATATTTTCGTCTAACAAACTATTCTCATAATAAATTATTTATATATTGTTATAGTTAACTGTCGAAGAGTACGTTCATGCCATGGAAACTTTGGTCAACGATTACCGTTTTACACTGTACAACATGTGCTACAAACGTGTTCTGTGCGTCTGGATTGTGTTTGCGTTTAGCGTTCTGCTCGGACTTCTCTTTTCCGGACTACAAGGGATTGCATTGTTTGCCCTTGGTGTTGGATGGTTATTTTTGAATGCTGCAGCTATTTTCTTCTGTATGTGGATGAAACTTCGTCTAGCACGTGGTCTCGAACGTTGTTTGGCCACAGTGAACAAACAGCTGATTCGTCATAAGATACTACTGGCACTAGACGATCGTGGCAAAATATCCTGTCATAAGGTCAATCTGTGCTTTATGTACTTTGATCCCAGCCAGTGTGTGACATTCTTGAATGAGTTTATCGAACGCAATGAGCAAAACGGAACGGCTGTAGAGGCCGGCTGGGAGTCTCGACTGGACGTGTCTGTTAGTGATATTGTTATTCAAGGCGCAAACACAACACGTCTGTCACGTAAACAGGTAAGATCACTGATACAATTTTTGTGCTGGTTTATGTGTTTTAATAAATTGCACAGTATAAATTTATATGTATATACGTGAATAAGTCGGGGTTACGGGAACGTTTAATTTTGTTCTTCTCTGGCACAGGCTATCGGCGAAGAACTGTATCTGCGGTACCTTCAGCGCTGGGGCAAAGAGTTTCTGCGACGACGGCTCGATTGGATTGTCGAGGAGAACGGAATGCACGATGCTCCGCGTCATCTGCAATCATCGATGTGTCCGTGTCAGTTTGCCGAGCAGGTTCTGCACAATAAACCGAAACGTGACTCGCGTGCCTTTTGTTCTCGCTGCAATGACTGGATGTCGGGAAAGGGATTCGTGTTGTGTTAAATAGATAGATTAGTGTTTGTTGCACGACCAAAGATGGTGTTTAATATTTTCTTAGTTCTATATAATTTTATTAGTTTTATATGGTGGTTGGGTTAAATCTGTATAAATGTACTGCGTTATATTTATCGTTTTCACCGCACTTGAATGACGATTTTTCTATAAATTAACGAAAACCACGTGAGTCATCCAGCCTTTTTGTTTGGTGGTTTACAGGAACGCGGACATCTTCTATTACTGCGATACGCACAGCGATGGGGTAACGAGGTGATCCGCGGACTGGCCGATGTGTCTGTGATCGAGCCGGCACGACACTGTGCTCCATTCGTGTGCCCGTGCCAGTACATTGAACGACATCTTTCGTGCAAACCACGAGGCAAGTTTAAATATCTTCACCTTTGTTATTGGGTGACGGCGTCCGAGCAATTCGATTAGTATACCTTCCAATTTCTTTATGAACTAACGCATCGCACACTAACTATATCAAAACTTAAAATTGCACCAATTTGTCTGTACTTAATTGTGTGTATTGTTGTTGTTTGTCCGACCGTAAAAAAACATAAAACAATAATCTGACTTCATAAAAACTCTGCTTTTGGTCATTCTATGGCGTTCTCACACTGGATTTGAAAAATATACAAAATAATGTCCACTGTGCGATCGCTGGCTGACTGTGCTTCCGACACGTTTCTCTGTATTTTAAACTAATGTATTTACAGCTGCATTGCATCTGACCGATCTGTACACGCATGGAACACCACCTTTTAGTAGTCGTATATAATCCTTACAAACACAAGTAGAGTATTCACAATTACTTCAATTACTTAACTTATTAATGATACACAATGGAACATAATAGTTTTGTAGAACAGCAACACATAGAAAACGTACCTAAAAATATTTTTATAAATGCTTCAGATGAAACGGGTATTAGGCATGCAAATGCACTTATTAATTATATGATAATTATGTGCCACTAATTCAAACACAGTTAATCATATACACAAACAACAAACAATACATTAACAATACACAACTATTTGAAACCTTGGCAAAGCTCCGTCACCTAACCTAATATTTAATATACAGATTTTGAATCTCCTGAATATGAATTTTGTGAATTGTGATAATTTATTGCACTTGCATTCAGAAAAAAAATAATTCCATTATAAGCATTACAGTGCAGTCAAGACGCAAACCAATATTGTATATTGAAAAACTTAAAATGTATTTTAAAATAAAATGTGAAACATTTTCCGTCCAAGTTAAAAGCTTCCATGTAGCATTAATTAAAAAAATATAAATATTATATACACTTTTCTGTTATTAGTCTGTTTTATATAATATTTGTAGAATAAATAACTGTAAAATACATGTCATACACAAATGTTAAACATGAATAAATATATAGACATATTGCATATTAAAATGTTTAGTTTATCTTTCTTGTCCAAATTATAAGTGTTTTGTAGAGCTTATATATTGAGGTGAATGTATTTTTTATTTCTATTGGCAAAATGGTATATATACATATATCATCATCACAATAATATCAAAAGGAACATTGTGTTTTTATATCGTTTGATTTTAGGTGAAGTGTGCAAATGTTGTCTATTCCTCAGTGATCCGGCAATAGTGGTGCACGTATGAGAACACAGGAATTCAATTGAGATGACATATAAAGAAGTTCCGTCCAAATTTCAGGTTTAGTGTTTGGTTCTTTAGTTATATTTCAGACCAAAAAAAATGTTAAAATCGTACAAAAAAATATAAAATACCTATAATTAATTCATTGCTGTTTTACTTTTATAACTTTAGCCAGAATATATTATATAACATACATTATGGTAAAAGTGTGTGTTTGTATTTTTGTATAGATTATTATATTTTGTTTTATGTGATAATAAATTGGAACGTTTATATCATATTAACATTTCCACCTCGGCCCTGTGAAAGATAATCTCGCAAAGTAAATTTTTATTAAAATGTCCCGTAGAACATTTTGTGCACGCAACTGAATTGGCAGCACACATGCACGTATTTTACACGCGGCAAATTTCACTTACAGAATAAATAAATATTGCTGCTTAGTCGCCATTTCTATACAATAA
>JANSTU010022618.1:0-13267 GCA_027564075.1 Bolitophila hybrida
TAAGACTCCTAACCATCGGAGATGTGTTGTGAGTATTAGAGCACAGTAGCTCCAATAGGAGTAGCACAGCACAAACAACACGTTAGCATTACCTGACCACTCGTGTGAAATATTATTTGAAACAAATTATTAAATTAGAATATTTTTGCCTTCTTGGCATAATAATGACATAGATATATAGTATACTGTATAAACACGCAATCCGAATCAAAAGCCGCGATTCCATTAAATGCTCGCGTTCAATCAAAAAGCGTTCTTTCTACAGGTTTGAATGTATTTTGTTAATCAGGCACAGTGAACTATTTGCAAGCACTGCACTATCTTATTACACACACACTCACTCACTCGGCGGTGCAAAATTAGTTAATTAAATTATGAAATAACACACACTTGTTTTCCATTTTTTGAATATTTGAATAAAATTTAATAAATTAGTAAATTTGTTCCATTGCTAATCTCAAACGACATCGAAATAATTTGAAATGCAACTTTTTTGTTTAGTAGGTAAATTAGTTTACAGTACTGCAAAAAAAAATATAATATCACATATCACAATGTAATGTAATGTAATCATTCAATATTCTTCTCTAACATGTTCGAGGAGATTCAACGTGTTAAATTTATATTACGAGTATGTTCGAGCGAACATTCATCTAAACTTGCATTCAATCTTTTTTCATCATTCGAGAAACGTACAACCATTTGTGCGCGATAAACAAGGTCGAACTTGTCTCTCAAACAACATTCGTGTATGTTTGTCTTGTTCGAACAATATGCGTCCATTTTCTCGAATAATTCGTCTGTTTCTCGTAAACGTAACTTTATATTAGGATGATGCAGACTATAATGCATACATGTCAAAATACTCAATTGAATGAACGAATTTGATAATTTGAAAACTAACCTTTTTTCATTTTTAAATATAAGTCGCATTGTAGTCAAAATGAGCACGAGCGACATCATATAAAGCTGGCTTATTATATTCACTCCTTTTGGTCGTCATCGACGTTTCAAACCACATCGTCACATCTCATTCTCTCGTTCATAGCGATATTCTGAGTGCTCTATATACTGCACTCTATAATATGATGGAGCAAAAGAAATCAATAATATGCAGTAAAAAATAAAAAAATATAAAATAAAAAGTGCGAAAATTATTACTCGAACAATATTTATAAAATGTCCGATGATTTTATTTATAATAATTTTAGACTCCGAACAGTGTTCGTGAACACGAACATTCGCAGAAAAACATCAAACAAATATATACACACACAAACGTGTATAGTTGTATAGCATATATGTATCGACATATACATATATGTAGTTACAGTATGTCATAATGTTAAGTGTGTTGTGTTGGTGCGCTCTCCCAAATCAAAAAAAACATTTACCATTCAAGTATTTAAGAACTATTAATTACTTACTCGACTATACATTAAGCCAAGTGCATCCGCTCTAACAATCACATATATTTGTTGTCGGTAATATATATCAATCAAATATTTATCTATTCTAAATATATTTTAATTCATTTTCAACAAGCCCGACGCATGTATAATGTTTTATTTATACAGTGCAAAAAACCTGCAAATACACATGAACTTTTGAGATACTATGATGGGAGTTCTGATTGCATGTTGTGTGTGTGTGTGTGTGTTGCTCTTTCTCGCTCATGTTTATTCTATTTTTACAATTTTTACAAAACGCTACAGTTTTTAAGGCGTGTATATTTGGCCTTAAAAACTGTAGCGGTGCAATTCTAATTAATTGTATTAGTATACACACAACAATAATGAATATATTCTATTTTGTTTATAAAAAGTTTAACACTAATTACAAATCGGTTGTTTATAATTCATTCATTCATAATTCATTTCATTGCTAAATATGAACTGAACTAACAATTTTATAATATATGTTAGGTCATTGACCTGATTAGAATATTCTTTACTCAATTAATTTAATAATTTAAAATAAACAAATATATACAACAAATTTTAAAAGTATAAAAAAAGAATTAGATTTTTAGTAATTCGATATACTACTATAAATAAATTATCATCTACATTTAATGTATAATAGTCTATATATATTCTATAAGTACGTTTATCTTACCATGCATATCTCCCGCAACCTGCTTTTGTTGTTCGTACTTTATTCCCATTCTCTAAATCTTCTGAATTGATTCGAAGCGATACACGTTTTTGTGCTTGTTAGCTCTTCTTCTCTAATACAATTCATATAAATAATATATACAATGGGTAAAGAAAAACTTGTTATTTTATATAGTATACATTTTTTAAATGTTAATGTTTAAATATAAAATAATATTTCTATATACATATATTATTAACCCATTTTTTAAAATTATTTGTATTAATCTGGCTTTTATATTATGGAATATTTTATAATAAGTATATGATATAAGCACTATATAATTTTGACTGACGCGTGGCTTCTTTTTCTTTGTTGTATATATAGTATACAGGGTAGATCATCAAAAGACCAAATATGCAAAAAATCTTTTAAGTTTTAGTATGTATAAAAAATGCTTTTATAAAATAGGAAATCAAAAATCATGTATGTATATTTGTGTTATATAACATGGTATATGATAACATATTATGTAAAAATAGGGTTATACATGCTATATCATCTGCTTGAGACGCTTGCGTTTCTCTTTGTACAGCAAAACTTTCCGTCTCGCCCAACTGCACAATAAGGTTTTTGCTTTATCAATATCAACAAGGTGTTTATTAAGCATAATGCACATATTTATTTTAATTCATTTGAATTTAAAAAAGTCGTACGATGTGGGGCTACTGTACAAAAAGACTTAGAGTAGGCGTACAAACAAAAGTGTGTGACTGTGTATTGAACTGTCGCTGTGTAAAAATGTAAAATTGTACAGCCGTGATGTGCGAATGTGTCACCGCTCAAAGCTGTGTGATCGCGTATATTTTTGTTGGGCCGTAGGACGATTGCACGAGCTGCTCAATACACTTATTGTGTAATTGTGTTGCATTAATTTTTTTTTGTCAAGTGAATTTCTCTTAAGTAGAAGTTTGTATTTTTGTCACATCCGATTTGTATGGAACACAAACAGCTTACATACATTGGGGTTTACAACGTGTAAATCTCAATTTATATTAAAAAAACACTGCTGTCAGTATGTTTTTGCTAGAGAATCGAAAAGTTATGACATGATAAATATTCTCAAATGAGAGAAAAAGACAAACATTATTTTAATTATGGTAGAATCTATTAACTATTGTTATTTAACATTTCAGAATAAATATTTTTAAGTTTACCGCAAAAATGTGCGTTTTACGTTTCACATCATAATGCATTTTTAGAGTATATGAGAATACTATAATAAAATATGTCTCAATAGAACTATTTTATGGCGGCAAACTAATACAAGCGCACATTTTATGGAAAGCAAAATTGTGCTGAGTGTGTTGTTTGTACCTCTCGTCAGCTGTGTTTTGGTAATATAAATCGACCTTAAGATTTATTAGGTGATACAGTAAAATACATATACATGTTATATATCAGTGAGTGAATATCAGTCAATATGTGTTATCTCTAATATGTGTACATCTGTGATTTATGCATTAGATGGCATTTCGATCAAAACGTTTCAACGCGTCAATTTCATCACTTTGGCTGAACGTTGTATTTGCACCTTTAATATAAATTCACCTCATCTTTTTATTTGTCGTTTGTCAACACTTTTGCTATAGATCCTATATATTTAATTTATATGTGTTTTAGTAATTATATTTATTAGGTCAATCGTCATTTAAAACTTGTTTTTTTATGTATTCATCGCACTTACAGATACCAATAATAGATATTATTCCGTATCATTTTATACTTCTGAATATTTCTTTGCCTTTGATGCACCCTGTGTGTGCATTGTAATTCTATATTTGCCTTACATCATTGGCTAATTTAAGACTGATGTGTTTTTGGTGCAGCCATTTTAAAAATCGATAGTATTATCTTCTTTCATTATCCTTGCTAATCCCTTGTGGGTCATAGGGCCATATTATATATGCGTGTATGGATTATATTATACATTAAAAGCTGAAAAGAGAAATAATTTACACCATACAATAAATACTAAATTTTATTTAAGGACATATCTATGTTATTTATATAAATCTAATTTTTATTTTTTAAATTTCACATCTTAACACATCACCAATAATACATTTCTGTATAATTTCGATCACTCCTAACTGCGTCATAAAATCATACTTATAAAAACCTGTAAAATATTCTAAAGTATAAAAATAAAAAAAAAAAAGTTTACTCACGATTCCTGAATAGATTTATAGTTAGCACACGAAGTCTCCTCGTACGACCGATCGTACCCGCGCCCAATCCCGCATCCATCGTATGTCTCACGAACGTGCAAATGCACGAAAGCCAGAATAAGACAGAGCTAGAAACAAAGTTGGTTAAAATATACTTTAATACTAAATAAATTGTGTCTGCGACGCGTTGTTGTTCGCTCTGTGCTCGTTAACAAAAGTGTATTTTATAGCACTACATTTCCCGCAACAAACTTATATGGTAAGCAAAAATGATGCATAACAAAATACCAATAGTTTAGCAAAAAAACGAACTAAAAATATTTAGTTTTAAGCAAATTATGTCTGATTATAAAAAAACACTTGAAATATTGTCTGTCGCATACGCGCGTACAACGCTAGCGCAAAGTTCGTCGCCAATTTTATATACCTAACCAACAAATATATACATATATACTATATATAGTACATTAGTACATACACTCGCACACATGCACACATTTATCGAGTTTCTCTTTCTCTTTCTGTTCACGTGCGAACGCCGTCACACGCCGGGTCAGCTCCAACTTAACAGAAACCCGAACCGGCGTGTTGGTCATTTTCCTGTATGTTATTTGTTGTCTATATACCGGATTCAAAAAATGTCTATTTTAAAACCTAGATCCATAGTAATATATACATAACCTAACTAAAAACACCTATTACCCATTATTAATAAATCCCTTTTCCTGCGCTTGGAATATCGTAAAAAAACTATATTTCTTTGGTAAAGATTCTCCTTATGACATAGTCAAGGCCAGCAACCTATTAAGCATGATATAATAGCAATTTACATATATACCTATATATAAAGTAACTGTATACATATAGATGCATGTATATATTATTATCTTCTATCATCTAATGGTTTATAATACTGCACATCCAAATCCGTCATAAATAAAATGACTAAATATTTTATAAATAATGCAAAAAAAAATAATTATATAATCATATTATTTAATTGTAAAACTACTTCTTTCAAAATATACACTCAGTTACGAGGTTACAAATATAGTTCGATAAGTTATTATATATAAATATATTATACTATATGTAGATAAATACGACAAAATGTGCATAGAATGATGTTTAAATTGACTGCGGTTATCCCCTATACATAAAAGCAACAAAAATTAAAGGACATCGATAAGGTGACCTTATTTTAGCGCTAAAATATTGTTTATTATGAAACCCCTCCTCTAGTATTGCATATCAAAATTTATAAGAAGTAAGAACAAACAACAATATAACGATAGAGAGAGAGCTTCTTAGAGATAGTCGACGATTTTGTTGCGCTCTCAGTGACGCAGCTTTAGGTTGAAATGTTGAATCGACCATGTACACAGGGTGTGTATTAAAAGCAATAAAAAATCGTGTTAATGTGAATTTATGTAAATTGTAAATTTGATCAAAAAGTGAAACCTTTGATGCTATAATTCATAATCTGTAATTATTAATTAGTATCAAAATCCATTGTACCTTTTTTAAAAAAATGGTTTCTTGTGCCTATTTTCAAAGTTAAGTTGTTGGTGAATAATCGGTGATATTATTATTAAATTCGTGTATCTGTATAAAAAATGGTTACAATTATGATTAAAAATCGATTTGTGTCGTCATCTGCAACAGCCTAATGTAGTTCCTGCCATTAGCCAAATAATATTTATTAAATGTTAAATTTGGATATAGAAATATTTGTATTTTCATGTGAATTATTCATATACGAAAAAGCTTTTGTGCGGCATTACGCATTGGCAATATGTGTCTTTATTTTATGTTGAGATTATCTTCCAAAATCGGTGCCTACAACATTCCATCAGTGATGCTTCCATATAAATTGCTTGTATAAATACATAAATAATAAGTATAATAATAATAAGTGCAAAATTCGACCTTGATTCTATTCTCGCTGTCGGAAATGTCCATTCCCATAAATACATAGTAGAAGTTTGGTTAGGTCACTGCACTGCAATGGACATGTCACTCCAAAAATGACAAAAAACTTAAAGAAACCAAAAAAGTTTTTAATATTCAAAACGGGTTTTAAAGCACAAATAGTGCATGCATGACGTTGTTGTTGTGGTTCGATAATTCTCGGAACGATAATGCATGGCGGGAATCGTCGCTTGACAACAACAATAACATGTTATACATTTGTGGTGAATTTTAAAACCCGTTTTGTAAGTTATTGTTGTTGTAATTCGCGAAATTATATGCGAAAACATAATCGGTGACAAATGCATGCTCTAATGACTAATATAGTTTCGGGTAAAGGGCACACGCATATGTTTTGTCTGGAGTATTGTTTTAGAGTGGACCCATAGTTATCTAACTAAATTCCGATTATACGTTTTTTATTTATTTTTTTGAATATGTCGCTATAAATTAAAATCTAGCTAATTTTATGTTTTTGCCAATAAAACAATGTTATTGTTTATTATATACATGACTAACATAAAAAGACACACCCTGTGCGTGTGAAAATGCACGGATACACTGCCTGCACGAGGCACGAGCACGACCGAACAACTGTCTCTTTTCTCTCTATGTCTGTATTTGTTGTTTTTTCTGTAGATGCGAATGCGATGGAGCGTTGAAAGTATAGAATGTTGTTTTTTGTTTCTGTTCTGTACTCTCTTCTGTGTGAGCTGTCTGTCATCTCTCCTTTGCCGTCTATGATCTGAAAAATTGAGTGAATTTTAGTTTTGAGTATGAAATGTGCATCTGCTGAGTCGTGTCGTCCTATGTCTGTTTTGTGTTGTGCTTGTTGTTTTAATGTTCTGATTGTCCACTGTGTGATGTGTGTGGAGTTTTAAGGTAGGCATTATTGATATAATTATTGTTTTTAATTGATATATAATATATACATATATATATTCTCTGTTTCCTCAGTGTACCAACCTGTATCGAAATATATTATAGTTAAAACTTTCGAAACGTTGATCTAGATTGCTCAGATTCTTATTTGTTTTAATACTTGATTGTGTCGCAAACACCCAAATTTTATAACTGTCAAAGTGTTGATTTACAAATGAGGTTAGGTTTTTTGCGATCATTTTGACATTAGTATATAAATCTGTATATAAGATGAAATAAATCAATAAAAAAATTAAAACCATAAACATGAAATGCTTATATTATTCATTTATAAACTTCAATCTTTCATACTTCTTAACTCGATCGATTTTTCTCTGTAATATTGTATGAGTTATTTGTTCTTGGTATATATATAAATATCGGCGGCATTTCAGATCAACGACATCTGTATATGAAATGAAAATATTCCCCTTTTTAAAAGGACTACTTATCTAATCTAATTTACAGAAATGAACCAATGAAAAAACCCAGATAAAATGATGGACTTACAAAAAACCGAGTCAACTTCAGATGTAGCAAAGCAAGATGGTGAAATCGCCAATGAGGAAACTGAAGAAATGGGCTTGCTCGTCTACTCAGACAGCGAAGACGAGATAGCACTAAAAGAGGATCGAGGTAATAGGAATCACTAAAATACTTGATTTTAATTATGAATAACAATGTATATATTTGAACATACTTAGAATCTGCAAAACAGCTTATCGGATTAAAAGAATCAAGTACAAACAAAGGTATTGCATCCATAAGCACTCCAGGCAAAACAAATACAAATGGCTCGAATAAGGAACTAAATGAGATTGATACCGATGATATTTCAGAGGATAGTTTTATTATTGCAAATACTAAAAATGGCACAAAGGTCAAAGATAGTGCTTACATTTCCGATTCGGATATGTTTTCTGATGCTCTAACTGAACAAGAAAGTACTGAGGAGATAATACCACCTGTAAAAGTAATAAATGTGTCACTGTTGGATGAAATCCTATCGAGTGACGATGACATTAATGATACTATAGAAGCGATACCGGCTAGTCAACATTTTCTGGAAGATATATTGTCCAGTGATGAGGATGCAATAACAAAATCTTTAAATGCAAAATCAAAGGATCATATTGAAAAGCACGAACAGTTGACTGGGAATGGTTACGAAAATAATGAGAACGATTTAATAGAAAAGGTATCTAAAGAAAAAAGCCTCGCCAATGAAGCTAAATCTATAACTTGTGAAACAGATGCCAATAAAGCTGATAAAACCACAGATATTATCAAAGAATCACCTAAAGAAATAGCAGAAGATTTACTCTTATTGGATGATGATGAACAAGATGAAAATATGCTGCCATCCGATGCAGATGAAGCTAATGAAAGTATTTTAGAAGAAACTTTATTGTTGAGTGATGAAGATAGTCCGGAAATGTCCTCCGACGCGGAAAAGAAACTGCCTAAAAATGATTCAAAAAATCAATCTGAATCTAAAGAAACTGAATCCGACAATAAGGAGACAAGTGAACAGAACACGTCTAAAGAAAAGGAACCAGCAAAAGACATTGAAATGGAGCTGGAGTCACTGTATCAATCTGCTGCGGAAGAATCTACAGAAGCTGAAACAACGACTAAACCTTTCGTAGATACAGAAAAATCTAGTGAAGTTGCAACAACTACAGAAATGTTAGTAGTTGATATTCCATTCGAAGAACTAAAGTTGGCGACTAACTTGGAACTGACTGCTAAAACATCTGATATTCTTGTCGATAATACACCTTCCGAAGAACTAAAGTCGACCACTAATTTGGAACAGACTGCAACAACATCTGATATTCCAGCTGACGAAAAAAAGGCTGCCACTAACTTGGAAACTGAAAATATCAAAGAGATTGGCAAAGAACCAGAAGCATCCGGACAAACAGCTCAGCCAGAAGAAGATACGGAATGCGAAGATGAACTACTAGATGATGATGGTTTGTCAAGTTCGTCTCTAGGCAAACAGGAAGAGGATAGTTTGCTAGCCGAAATCACACAAAATATACGTGATGACAAGGATATGGATAAAGATAATAATCTTTTGGAAGCAATGGCGGATTCGCCTCGTTGTTCGACCGACGAAGAGAATAATGCCGAGAACGCAGATGAGCAAGATGGCGATGAACAAGATGGTGATGAGCAGGATGGAGATGAACAGGTCGGCGATGAAATGGATGAGGATGAAATCGCAGCAGCAGCTGAAGAAGATGCTAGAGACGTTGACGAAGATGAGGAACAGAGTGTAGACTGCGATGATTATGCCGAAACAAATTTGCAGATCGACGAGAATGCTTTGGAGTGTAACGATGAAGATATGTCTCAAGAAAGTAGTTCCGAATCAGCACTAGAATCAAAGGAATCGGGAGATAGTGTTGCTAATGAAGAAAATCGGATTGAAGGTAACATTGAAGAGTCAGAAATTACGCTTGGGGATTCAGAAATGCAGGAGAGTGTTGCTGAGGAAATTGATACTAATTTGATTCAAGGAAACATTGAAGAACCGGAAATAATGCTCGAGGACTCTGAATTGCTTGAAAGTGGTAATGATGAGGAGTTGGATGAAGCTAATCTACTTGAGGAAAATATTGAACAGTCAGCCGACACTAATTCGGAAGAGACCGCTGTTGATGAAGAGCCAACAGACTCTACGTCACAAGAGTCTGCTACTGAAGCTGATCCAGCGGACTCCTCTTCATTAGAAGAGACCCATATTGATGCCGAAACATCAGACTCCACTTCATTACAAGAGACTGCTATGGATGCCGATCCAGCAGATTCGACTTCATTACAAGAGACGGCTATGGATGCCGATCCAGCAGACTCCTCTTCATTACAAGATACTGCTATTGATGCTGAGCCAGAAGACTCATCAACGTCACAAGAAACTGCTGTTGGTGCAGACCCCTCAGAATCTTCTATGGCACAAGACACCTCTTTATTACAAGATACTGCTGTTGAAGAAGAATCCAATTCACAAGATATTGCTTTTGAGGAAGAGCAAACAGAATCTTCTACTTTCCAAGAGGATGATATCAATAAAGAACTATCAGACTCTACGCCGCAGGTGATCGCTATCGATCATTCCATAAAAATTACAGTGAATGACGATTCAGTTGTGGTATCCACACAAAAGGTGGACGAGAAGGGCGGGAAGACTGTTTCACCAGCAGACGTGCCGGATCCAAACCATACAACTCTTAAATTAAAACTACAGCCTGAAGAAGTTGAAATCGACCCGGATGAACCTCCAGCGAAACGTCGTTGTTCAAATTCGATTTTTACGAAAACATCTGTCATCGAGAAGGAAGATAGCGCTACTAAGAAAGTTCCCAGTGAAAACGAACCAGCCGAAGTTGTTGATTTAGATGATGACTCAAAGCAAACCGAATCAGTCTCTGAATCCTCGAAACAAAAAATTACAGTAGACGATGGAAACAACACTGATCGCGCGATCAAAAGAACTATTGACAGTCCAATTAAATCTGGTTCCGAAGCTATAAAAAAGATTAAATTGAATTCAAACAATACAACAAGTAAAGACGAAGAATCCTCGAAAGAACAAGGTTCTACAGAAAAGGAAACAACTACAATCACTGAAAAGCTAAAAATTACTCAAAAGCTTCTGCTCAATCCCAAGCCAAAGGCATCTAGTAAAAGTTCAGTTCCTCTACAATTCTGCCGTAAATTCAAGAAATCTATTGAGAAAATGACGAAAAGTGATATGGAAGAAATGGTTTTGCAGAAAGTAGTCGAAGCCATTTTCTTCAAATCAGAATACGCCGAAATGCGTTCTAAAGTAGAGACCCAAGAAAACGTAATCCTGGCGTACCGTACAAAATTATCTGAGCTTTCCAAGCAATTCCGAGACCTAGAAATGGTACACAATCGAGTGATCAAAGACCTAGAGGTTCGAAACAACAATATTGTAACACCGGTAAAAATCACACGAGCCGTGGGCCTACAGGTCAGTTTAACAAGAAAGGATCCAATTGTACCACACGCAACTGTGACATCTGCACAGAAGACAGGCGGACCAACACCATCACAGCCACAGACACAATCCGCAGCACAGCAGCATCATCTAACAAGGAAAATGGTCAAAAACTATCAAGTGACACCACCAGGTCCGTATCGTAACGCAAATCCTAAAGTAATGGCATCGCCTGGAAGTGCACCTCCTCCAAACAAACAGCAACAGCACCAGATGATGTTACTGAAAAATCAGTCCCAGCAAAAGCAACAACATCATCAGCAGCAGCTCAAGCAACAACAGCAACAACAACAGGCCAAGACACAGCAAAACCATCAGCTGAAACAACAATTGAACGCTCCGCAGAAACCCGCTCAAATCCAACATAAGGTTATGATGGTTCGAAAGTCATTGACCCCTGTCACGTCTTCGCAAGGAAATCAATCTCAGCAAATGTAAGAATATGGTTGTTCGTCAATCGTAACCACAATTTAAACTTATTTCTTTTTTTTTGTAGCACAAAATCATCACCAACCCAACAACAAAGCGGAATCACAAGACTTCCGCCGGTTATTGTGAAAAAGGTAGCTGCTGTACCGCCCAAGAATATATCGTCATCGTCAACTTCTGCAACCGTAACGACCGGGAAGCAGCAGCCTAGCGTGTCACAAGGAACAATTGATCTTACCGACGAAGATGATACTAAGCGTACGAATATCATACAGAACGGAACAAATCCTCCTGCACTCGTGGCCATTCCACAGAAAGCCGGCAAATATTCATACGTGAGCGTTCAACAGAAATCTCCAGGTGCTCAGTCACAGCAATCAGTTCAGTTCCCACAAGGTACTCGGTTACAGATGCAAAAGGGTTCGAATCAATTTGGTAAATACTAAATATTATAAAAGGAAATTAAAAAATTATATATTTTTTTATTGCAGTTCAAATAGCACCAAAACAGAATGCTGCAACGGTTGTACCGCAACAGCTAATATCACAAATCCAGCGCAAGAATGTCGTACATGCACCGAATCCACGTCGGCATCCAGCTCCACTGCCGTTTCCCAACAATCAGGTCAGCAATCCGTATTGGAAACGTATTCCACCAAGACCTATAATTCGTATTAATAACATCGATACGGGCATCGTTATCTCGTGGACCATGGATGACATGAGCGATGATCACGCCGATATCTCAAGCTATCAGATATACGCGTATCAGGAAACTTCTGCACTACCCTCCACAGAGACATGGCGTCATGTTGGTGATGTTAAATCAATGACATTACCGATGGCCGTTACGTTGACCCAATTCCTGGAGGGACAGCGTTATCATTTTGCTGTGCGTGCCCTTGACGAGCACAGTCGTTGTGGTGTATTTAGCATTCCACGCACATGGACCTAAGTCAAACACAACACACAACACTCAACACACACAAGACACAAACTCAAAATACAAGGCAACTCTTTGTGTCCGTATTAAATCCCATTTTATGTTTGTTTTTTTTTTTTCATTTTAAGAATCGTTTGTGTCTGATATAAATAATAATAATAATATACAATTATACTTATAAGAAAAATTCACACACCACACGACCTCCTATACCAACTTTATCCTAAAACAAATAAATGTAACCATTCTTCTCTTTTTAAATTACATATACATTAGTAAATAAACTACATAAATTTTTGTTTTTTAAAAAAATATGTATAATTAATATTAAAAGGGTTTTCTATTGTTGTATGAGAATGAACCTAGGCCAATATATACAATACATACATATGCTAATAATATTACATATAGGTGTGTTCTATTGTTGTAATATTATTGTCTTTTCTTTTAATTACAAACTGTCGAAATCTGTATGTCTGTGAAAAATAAAGTTGATGTGGATAAATTATTTATTATTTTGTGTTTTTCTTATAAAGTGGAAGTGTTTCTCGGCATTCAGTGGAACAAATTACGTTTGGACACTTTTTCAGGTAACTTCGGACCAAACACGTCCGTGAATATATATAAAAAATATTATATTTA
>JANSTU010022629.1:0-13264 GCA_027564075.1 Bolitophila hybrida
TCAAAAACAAACTTAATTCTTTAAATATTTGTCACTTAAATGCTTGCAGCATTAGAAATAAAACTGATGAACTTAATATTATCTTTCAAAATCAAAACATTCACGTGATTGCTATCACGGAAACCTGGCTCAAATCTTGCATTCCCTCGAAGTCAGTCCTTCCAAAAATATATCGAACCTACCTCATTTCACTGCAGATATATTTAATGATTACTTAACCGAAGATAACAATCAGTCCGTTCCTGATCTAAATATTATTACGGAATCATCTGCAAATAAATTTGCGTTTTATAATATTGAGACAAGACGTCTAGTCTTTAATGCATTCTCTCTAGTCAAATCAAATGCTGCTGGGCTTGACGATATTCCCAATTGCTTCTTTAAACTTGTACTACCTACTCTTTTTAATTCCTTTTTCACTTATTTAATACAATGCTTACAAGTTCTACTTTTCCAGATGTTTGGAAAAGGGTAAAAGTTTTACCTATTCCCAAGAACTTTAGGTGGCGTAGTTGTCAAGAGTATCACCCAATTAGCCTTTTGAAATTTGAAATTTCTGAAAATAATCTAATATTTAAATTCCAGTCTGGTTTCAGAAAAGAACACAGTACCACAACTGCACTGTTAAAAATCTCACACGACATAAACACTGCACTCGATAATCGTAACCTCATAATTTTAGTGCTGCTTGACTTTTCTAAAGCTTTTGATAGTGTCAATCATAAATATCTCATAACTAAACTTAAAACCTATTTCCATTTTGCGTGTAATCTCATCTGTAGCTATCTCTCCAACCGTTCCTAGTGTGTTTCTATTTCAGACATCTATTCCGCTTTCCGGCCAGTAACAAAAGGTGTACCTCAAGGTTCTGTATTGGATCCACTATTGTTCTCTATGTTTATTAATGACCTTCCTTCTAAACTTCGCCATTCTTCGTGCCACCTCTTTGCCGATGATCAGAAACTTCAGAACTTTCAGAAAGTATTATTAAAATAAATGAGGATTTAAACATTATTTTTCAGTGGTCATTACATAATGGTCTAAACCTGAACATCGGTAAAACCCAGGCCATGCTAATAAAATTGAATAGAAACAGCTATGGTACTAGTCCTATCATGATAAATGAAACTGAAATTAATCTAAATGATTCTGTGCTAAATTTAGGTATTGTTATGAACTCAACTTTCAACTGGATTGATCACTGCAAAAAGATAGAAATCAGTACTATTCAGTACTTCGGTGCTTATGGCCGTACCAGAAGCTTACTTACCAAAATATGTCTGGTAAACGCTCTCATCATGCCGCATTTTTGCTATGGCGATGTTATTGCCTCTTAAAAGTGTTGCAGATCTGAGAGCATCTTAAAGCGAGTATTCAATTCAATTCAACAAATCAGAGATCATATTTCAAACTTTCAAACACTGATACGTCTTTCAGATTACCTCGTTTTTAGACTTCTATACTTGTTCAAACTTAATAAAAGTAAAGCTCCAAACTACATTTTTGATTTTTACGTTTCATACAAGTATGTTGTACATTATACTTTTGCAATTTTAGTTATTTAATAATTATTGTAATTATAAGGTTGTCAAATATCTCCCTTCCGCCTTTTTGTCTTTAGAATTTCGCGTCTATGTACAAAGCGCTACAGAGCTTGACATAACCTACAAAACGACGCTATGTATGATTAGTTTGGATACTACGTTCAAAAGTTATAGACGTTTAAACATGGAGTTCACTATATATGTTACTTATCAATTTGTTTCTACACAGCACACAATATTTGTATGTTATTCATTACTTACACAATTCTAATTATACAAACTATATTGTCCCAGACAACATGTATAATTTTAAATAAATAAATAATGAAAGGAAATCAGCAGCATTTATGTCGATTTCCTTATGCACTCAATTCCGTTGAATTCGCAAAATAAACAACAAATTGGTTTTAAAATCATAAAACTCTGTCTTCAAAGATAACGCAACGAACATGAACTCAATTTCTTTTGAAATGTTCAATATAATGGATCCAGTTTAATTAAAGATAATAGAAAATAAATTAATATGTAAGAATATACAAAAATTGTAATTTTTTTATAACATCCAATCCCTAAGTCATTACAAAAAAAGCATAACATAGAACTTACCACCGAGCAATTGAACCGGCGAGAAGCAATTGAATTACAACTCCTATTCCAAGGAGTATAGTTTTTCTTTGGCTCAACTTCATAAAATAAATTATATGAAAACTCTTTGCAAAGCCAGTACTCGCGCGAAAGTTACGGCGCAGAATGCAATAAAAACCCATCCACTTGACCCAATTAGTTCGCAGTAATTTCAAAACAATAAAAAAAAACACACACACACATACAGATAGAGATATAGTACCCAATCCAGACACGATAAAGTTTCTTTTCCGCCAAATCCATTAAATACTGTAAAATATACGGCGAACAATTTGAGTCTGGTTAGCAGAAGTAATTAAAAAGTTTCGTCGATACACAAACCACCCGCACCAATGGGAGAACGAACGGTAGCTTGGAAAACTTACTTACCACTCAACGCGTATGCACCACGTGACTTTACACAAACTCTTAAATTTCCGTGAGTATACAAACTAAGGAGTGATACATTGTGTACAATTTGTATTGCTTAAATCACCATTTTCTCACGGATAATATGTTCGGATGTATTAAGATGTACGTATAGTACAGAAGCAGCCAGGCGAGCTTGTGAATCCTGTTGGCTGACATCATGAGCCCATTCTACACGACCCCAGTGCTTGATTTGGAATTCTTCTTCGAGTCGAGACAATCTAACGGCATCTTCAACAGTAATGTATCGATCGATGCATGCAAAGGCTAATACCAGTGATTTCAGTACGTCCACGGCGAATACAAATCCTATCAATATAAAGTACTCTCAAAAATTCATAAACAAATCCTAGTTATGTCAGTCAGCCACTTACCATGCATAGCTGTTACATCATAGGACAGCAGGTGCTTTGTCACCAGCATTTTGGTAGCTGGGTGCACACTGGGCGGCACAATATCACGATTCTTCTTTAGCTCTGTACCGTAGCGTTCGTTAAACCACTTAATGACCGGATCCCAGTCGGCGCACTGCATTTTGTATAGTTCGTCGTCTTCCTGTTGCATACAAACTTAAGAATATATTACATAGATTGTTTTTTTTAAGTATTTACGCCAGAGTGGAACAGAATCGTGTCAGTGGGCAGGAAATTCAAAATATAATTGACAATATCCTCTTTTTTAAGCCTGGCCGGGTTGTCAATAGCTGTATTACACAAGGAAGTCTGAAAAGTAGATACAAATAAGTAAATGCCTTTTTATCACTTTTATCTTGATAATCACCATATGCATAACAGATCGCTCGACATTGTCAAGCTGCGAGTCCCATTCTGTGGCTACGGCTATGGCTAGCGCTTCACTGCGGACAACGAACGGTGTACCCTGTGGCGTTCGAAGTTTTCTGTTATCCAGCGTTACCTCATAAGTTCCATCACCCGTAGAAATCACACCTGTTTTCTTGTAGAAACGCTTTGGAGCACTCACTGGACACAATATCGAGCATGAATATACTGTTATCTAACACAGAGGTTTTTTTCTTGTTTTTCTCCAACTTTCTTACCGTAAAAGCGGCAATTGCTATTGACAATGGATGATTTTGACATAAACTGCCGAACGGCAGAAGTGGCTAGTTGCTTGAACATGTTTTTCAGGAGTCTTTTAATAAGTTTTAGTTATAATTAAGTCTAAATTATGTTTTTATTTACTATGAAATTATTTGTTGTGAATTGTGAGGTTATGTTTGTGAAGCAATAGAATGTCAAAATCAAATTTGACATTGACATTTGAATAGGCTTTTCTGCCGGCTAATGCATTACACTGTGAAAACTATAAAAATATATAGTAACGAAACGACAGGTTAGGTAAAAGCAAGAGTTATGCTTTATGACAACTTATGATTGTTTATTTATTGAAATTTCGGAAAGAACAGGCAAAACTCACTAAAAATAATGTATTAAAATGTTATTGTTGTGTGGGTTATAATTTGCGAAACGATAATGTACACTCTCGAATTGATGAGTTTTTTTTAGCAATTTTATGTTGTGCCTTATATTATTAATTATTTATTTATTAAAGCTTATAATAAAGATTGCATTGAAAATAACATACATTATAGCGAGGGGTTGGCAACTTTATATTTCACCGTACATAGACTCCAGAGTCTTTTATATTTACAAATTACTTCAATGTTACTTCAAAGATTTCGATGTGACTTCGGAGACTTTGAATTGACTTCTAACATTTTAAAAGACATCATTGTGACTTCAGTGAATTTAGTTGTGACTTCAGTGGATTTAGTTGTGACTTCGGAGTCATTCTATTGTGATTTCTGTCAAATATCATAATAATATTGTAATTTCAGATGTCAAGTCTCAATAATGCAATGTGCGATGCGGAGGAAATTGCACAGGAAAAGCTTAACTTTCTTGAGACCTATGTTAATTAAGGAATATGGACTAACAGAAAGCCTGACACTGTGTATGTTCGAAGGCCGCCAAAAAAGATCCCAGTCATAATTAATTTGAAAGAATTCTTCTAATCGTTTTTTGTTCCATCCAATTGACACAACCTCTTTCTGGATATCTTAATTCTTTTATTCGACTTCTATCAATGAGTTATAGTCTCCACGACAGAATCAATAAAAGCCGAGCAAATCGAAACAAATGGTTTATCACCCTTATATCAATTTCCGAGTACATTATCACACAGTGCAAGTACCTTGTTTACCTTTCGCACACCTTCCAGCATCTTTAGCAGTTTCAAAGGGTTTACGTTACGGGTTCCACTACAAGTTTTAAATTTAAATGTTCCAAAACTATAAAGCTCTTCAGATTTCATAGCATAGTTGAATAGTTGAATGATGGCCCAATTACTAGCTGGAGCGAGATACTATTCAAAAATTTTTGAAATCAAAATATTTTTGACATTTATGATTTGCATATTTTTAATGCGCAAATGTCAAACTAACGTCAAAAAGACTTCTGAATGTAAATAAATGACTTCTGTTGGGACTTCGAGTATTTTTGATGTGACTTCTAGAACTTATGTTGTGACTTCAAATATTTTGATGTGACTTCAAAAGAATTCGAGTACTTTTGATGCCAGTCAGTTGCCAACCCCTCGCATTATAGAATACGTTTTTATTTATTTATATGTAATTATGTTATTACGGTGTGTTGATTTTTTGTCAAGTAGAGAAGTGCATTTTTGTTCCCACCGATTTGTATGGAAAATATTTAAGGGCAAAAATATGAGTTCTAATTACCAAAAAAGTGGATTCCTGTCATCAAATTATTTCGTGACAAGAATGCACGCCTCTACAACAACTCGAATTGTGTTTAAACCAATTTTCATTGGTTATTGCTATTTGTGGTAACAACAATGCACTCCTCCTCTTCTCACCAAATAATTTGATGACGAAAATGCACTTGAGAAGAATTCAGTCCTCGTTAGTGAATTCTTACCACAGTGACAAGTATTCACTTGACAAAAATGCATAATAATTACATGTAATTATGAATTTAATGTAATTATAATTATTATTGCTTGAACATTTAATACACTGCACGAGAATCTGTCTCTACAAAAGGCCTATAAACAAACAGCGGCGCACTTGCATCTAACTTCACGTCACTTGCTAATGCCAAACTACAAACTTTATTTTCAGAAATTCAGTACACTTTTTCACTTTTTCGCGTGCGCACCGAGCAGCGAACGATATACGAACTGCCATTTTTGTTTTACCTAGAAATTTAACTGATATCTAAATTTGAGGTATTGTTACGGAATATTCTCATAATATATGTTTAAAAATGGGTGTCGAAGATGAAGTGCTTAACATTCAGAAGAAACTGGCTAAGATGTCGTCCTCCGAGGGAGCGGTAAGTAGTTTGCTTTGTGCTTGGGGTTGAAATGTTGCCGTCACAGACAATCGCGCGAATTTTCTAAGGATAATTTAATGCATAATTTCAATTATTCTGCACCTGAAATGCATTTTACAAACACTTTAACTAGTGCATTGACTTAGAATCAGCTTTCAAACATATGTTTTGTTTATTTTCATAAAATATGAATCTAAACATAACCTTGTTTTTCTATTGAAATTACCCGTAATTCACGCATTTTTTTAATTTTATCATTTTTTTCTATTTAGGGCCAAGAACAGGCAATTGATCTACTGCGTTCCCTACAAACACTGAACATAGACCTCGAAATTCTCACCAAAACTAGAATCGGCATGACAGTCAATGAATTCCGAAAATGTAGCAAAGACGACGAAGCTATATCCCTAGCAAAAACCCTTATCAAGAACTGGAAAAAGTTTCTCGCTAGTACACCGTCATCCAAAGAATCGACAAGCAATAGCAGCTCCAAGTCGAGCAGCAAAACATCATCATCGAGCCACAGCAAAAAATCAGACTCCAAAAAGAATGACAAAGATCATGGCAACCACAAGTCACAGTCAAGCTTTCCGGCTTCACTAAACACGATGACCGATGCCGTTCGCATTAAATGCCGTGAAATGCTTGCCGTTGCACTGACCATTGAAGGTGGCCATCCCGAAGGATGTCCAACACCAGATGAACTTTCCGAGGAACTCGAAGAGTGCATTTTCTTAGAGTTCAAAAATACTGACATGCGCTATAAGAATCGTGTACGATCACGTGTCGCTAATTTGAAAGACTCAAAGAATCCAACTTTGCGCACGAATTACATTTCTGGTGCAATTACAGCTCAGCAACTGGCCAAAATGACGCCCGAGGAGATGGCCAGCGACGAAATGCGAAAGCTACGTGACAAGTTTGTAAAAGAAGCCATCAATGATGCTCAATTGGCCGTTGCCCAAGGCACCCAAACGGATCTACTCAAGTGCGGCAGGTGTCGCAAACGTAACTGTACGTATAATCAAATACAAACTCGAAGTGCTGATGAACCGATGACCACATTTGTGCTGTGCAATGCATGCGGACATCGCTGGAAGTTTTGCTAAACGATGTCTGGCCCTTTTCGACGTCAACAGCCTCCAGAGTGATTATGTGTGTACGAGTGTTACATTAAACTTTTTCTTGAAAAGTGTTCATCCTTGAATTAGTGTATAAGATGATTTACATTTTGATGTCTTGCAAAAAGACATCTATAACTGAAATGATTAATTTAATTTTGAAATAAAATTGTTTTCTTACAATTTGACTTAAATAAAGCACCATATATCTTGAAGAAGATAACAAATGGAAGTTTTTAAATGTGTTCCTTTTATTCTAATTTTTAGAACAGATTAGCTTTTTATCCCCTCACGATAAAGACATCTAAGCTCTCATTCGAAAATGAGCATTTAATCTTCAAATGCATCATTCGATCCATGCTAATATACATATGGCCTACGTCAAACATCCAATTATAATCTATAAACCACCGAAAGGTGGAAGGGAGAAATATGAGAGAGAGGGGAGGTAGTTTGGGTGATCAGACCATGGATTACAGCTCTGCCTCCAGCATCGCAGATTTACTTTTTCCAACTCTCTTTCATACATTGTAACAATATCGGATGCATCCCTGATATAAAAAAGTTAAACGTAGCCCTAACGAAAATTTTGAAAATATTTTTCACTCTAATCCTTAGTTTATTTGTAGGTAAAGGAAGGATAAGGAGAAAGGATAAACAACATTAGAGGGAAAAAAAGCTTCTAGGAGTGACTACGATTCGAATAATTCATTATTATCCCCAAAAATCGTATATAAAATCTACAAACTCGTTTAAATACTTAATTTCTTCCCTTAAAATTAAGTAGTCTGTATCACCGTAAAGATAATTGAATTTAAAATTCAAATCAGTCTATAAAATGGCATAAAAATAATAAGGATTCTATTGTAAAAAAATATATTTCATGTGAAAATGTATCCTGTTATAGCTAATAGCTAAAAAACGGTAAATCGCATCACCAAACAAACATCAGATTTGAAAACCTGGCCACTGCGACCAAAATGTAGTTTTTTGCACCAACTAGAAGCCAAAAATAATAATTAAAAACGGCTGGTTCTGCGATCGCGTAATAATATGTTGCAGTATGTTTTTTTAAATCGTATCATTGGATACCTATCTCCTATTGGAGATACTGTGCTCTAACCCAACACATCCCCGATGGTTAGGTGTCTTAATTAGCCCTGACTGCATATTGCACTTATTTTTGATATATGCACCGAGATCTGTCTAGCTATTTATATTCGGAATCGAGAATCATCAACGCCTGACGCGACTCTAACATTTTTTGGAGGGAAAATGCGCATATTTTTGAGATCTATCTTGCTATTTTATATTCGGAATCGAGAATCATCAACGCCATCATACACTTATTCTTCTAAACAAGGTGCGTGTGTATATGTTAATGTTGTGATTTGTGAAGTATAAACGGCCCTTATGTGTCTATCAGTTTTTGTGACATATAACGGTTCTCTAGATAAATGTTATTGTGCAACCATATTGTTTCCTTTTGTTGTATTGAATTAGAATTACTTGCATAAATACATTGTAAATAACAAGACGTGTCTTTTATTGTTTCGTCAGTGGGTTTTATTTATTTTTCCATCGATTATTTCTACTGTTAACCCCAACAGAAACCATTGAAATTGAAAATTTACGAACTTTATATACGTATGTATATTTAAACTCATTATAATGTGTTAAAATGTAATTATTAAAACAAAAATGTATTATGTTTTATAGACCAAGTTTGGCGTACACTTGTGGAACATAATCATCGTATTGAGCCTCGTAGAAGTTGCCAGCAACCGGATTACCGAGCTGATGCTTGACGGAAAATTTTTTGGTCGAAAAGTTTGCACGATTATCGGCACTTCTGAAAGTAAAAAGTAAAAAAAAATTACTTGTTTTCATCTTAACATTTTTAAAAAAAAATACATTTGACCGTACAAAACTACAAAAGATTTTAGATAATATTCCATTATAATAAACAAACCTATTTGTCAACCGTGGTTCATCGAAGTCCTGTTTTCCATTTTGTTTGTAGATCAAAAACACATAGCGATGCAGTCCAGAGTTTGGCGGAGGTGCTGAGCTAATGTACTCACTAAGTGTATCGCCCTTGGTCAGATCACTGCCTGGAATATTTACTACAAGCCAATGATGCCATTCGCGCACCGTGTGTTCTTTGCGACTTGGTGCATCGGGATCTGAAAATTATTTATTACATGCCACTTTACAAACTTAAATATTATAGTATATGTTATATAACCTGTCATAATAAGAGTGTAGAAGGCATTTGGTTCGGCTGTCCACTCTACATTAGGCTCATCTTTCACTTGTGTTGGCGTTAGTTCTTCGCCTTGTTTAACTTGTATTCCACCGGTATATGTAACCTTTAAATTAAAATATCTTATATTAATTATTTGAATTATTTTTGTTTCTAACAGTATAAACAATCATAAAACATAGAAAATCGAGTCCAAATGCAAAATTCAATATTAAAAATATGTTTGTTCCTTATGAAAGTTAAAAAATAAATTACAGAAAGAAAATTGATTTATAAATTCAGATCACACCAATTTTTCGTATGCTTTTGTGTACATGTGAATATAAACTAAACTAAATATAAAAACAAGTTTCTATATATAATATAATGAATATTTTCAAACATAATAAAATATAAAAAAATGGAACCGAATTTAATTGTAATTGTAAATGAAATTACCTGAACAGCCTCCTCAGGAGCCACGTCCACTACATCGCTTTCAATTTCACTTTTAACAAAAGCACTTTTTGTTATTTGATCATTTTGATGACTTGGACTCGCACTCACAACCAGCAAAATGGCCAGTACAAAAACCCTAGCAGATCCAATCATGATGTTCAATGATATTATTAAATTTATATTATTCTTGTTTTGTATTGTTGCTGGATCAAATCACAAATCTACTCTAAAACCTCTGTGATATTGTTATAATAATTATATACAAATTTACATATGAAAAATATTTATATTGTATACATATAAACAAAAACATATACCTATATAATGGTATAAATACAGGGTGATTTTTTTAATTTGGAATGTTCGTTCAAGGGTAAGGCTGAAAAGTTGCAGGAAAAAAATAAACAAATTTGGATTTTTTTCGACGTTTTTGAGAAAAAAGAACGAAAAACTGTCAATATTTTCGAATATATATTTTTTTAAAGGTGTGAAATATTTTAATATCTTGATCTTAATTTTCCTTATTAAAATCAATTTTGAAAATTATTGTAGTAAAAAATTAAAAAATTCTTAAAAAGTAAACCATAATTTTTAAAATTGCCAATTTTTTTTAATTAAAATTAAATCTCCAACAAATTTTTAGAACATTTAAATTCAAAATATATCTTCGAATATATAATCCGTCCGTCACCAGAAACTTTCTTATGTTTTTTCTACAAATTGAAGGTTTTGTCAGTAAAAGTGTGTGTGTTACATCATATTACGTTAGTTGTAAAATAATATTTTTTTCATAAAATAAAGGTAATAAAATGAAATTCACTGTAAATTTAGATTTGCCGTGATAAATGATTCATAAAAAAAAAAAAAAAAAATTCAGAGGAAGTGCAGCGTTATTATTATTATTTTGCAGAATAGGTCATCTTTTTCTTTTGATCATACAATGGGTGTTATTCTAGTCAACTTTTTTTAATTAAGATTTAGTTTAAGTAGTGTTAACCATATGTTTGTAAAATAAATTATAAGTAAAAGCTTAAAAAATACGTTCTTAAGATAAAACCAATCAATTTAACAGTGTTATAATAAAAAGTACGTTTTAAATTAACATACACCGAAAAAGTTCGGACAGAATAACATCCAAATGCATTTGTAATATATGTAATTATAAAAATAATAGTATTAGTATAGGCTATTGGGATTAGTATAGACTACCTATGTATAATTAAACTTACGAGTATCATATAATCATGACTAGTTATTTTATGGAATATATGACTTTATAAACGGAAATTGAATTTTAATATAATTATTTAAGTGGAGAGAAAATCTCGAAAAACAAGATTCACACTAAAAAGTCGCAGATATGTGCTAAAACTCCATCTATAGCTCCCATCAGTTGTAAAAATAAGACAAACAAGCTGAAGCCCAAGCAATACAAGCTATTTTCATGCCGTCCATTCTTTTGGGCCCAACAATCAATGGACGTTTATTATTCCTATATTTAAACCACATGAAACACCCTGTAAGTATTAAACATTTTTATATAAAATGTGTACCTTTTGTATACATAATTATGTAATAAAGTTGACAAAAACTGGTTTGGAAGAACCTGCTGTGAAAGTTATGCTTTGTGATAAAATTATTTAAATATATATAATATGTATAATTTTGTTTATAGTATATATATAGGTACATATATTTAATCAAAACATCAGAATGAACTTACCTCTCACATCGTCTATCTCATATATTTGTTATTATAATATATATATAACATATTAATTGACGATTGTTTGTGGTCGAAATCGGTCGAGTTTTGTGATAACGAAGTAATTGCAATATATAATTTCTATAATGCAAATAACACTTGTAGTTCTGTTGATCTCAGGAGTTGGCTTTTGTCACTCTCAAGGAACTATAGAGAAATCGATGGAAACCTTTGAGATCGTTCCGGACATTCTGGATGTGGCTGCGCCAAATTTGGTTGAGGTACTCTATATATTTTAATTTTATATTGTACACATTAAAATATGTACATGACTATCATGTCTTTTATTCTTTAATACTATACTCTTTTAAGATTGCAACATTGTCCGCAGATAACCTATCCAAGTGGTGTGACGGTCAGAGAAGGAAATGAACTGACACCTACTCAGGTCAAGGACAAGCCAACCCTGAGATGGCCCGTTGAGCCACATACGTACTATACGCTGATCCTAACCGATCCAGATGCACCAAGTCGTGCTGAGCCAACACTACGCGAAGCACGTCATTGGTTGGTGATGAACATTCCAGGCAATGATGTAGAAAAGGGCGAAACCGTGGTTGAATTCATTGGATCCGGTGCATCAGAAGGCACCGGTCTACATCGATACATTTACTTGGTATTCAAACAATGTGGCAAAATTAGGTTCGACGAACCCTATGTTTCGAATAGGTAAATAATATAAAAAAACTTAGTCAATACCAACGAACCAAATATTTATTCTATTTAATTACTTTATAGAAGTCGCAATACTCGTTTGAATACATCAACCAGGGAGTTTGCGAAGAAGTATAACTTGGGTAATCCGGTGGCTGGAAACTTTTATCAGGCACAGTTCGACGATTACGTAACCGAATTGCATGCGCAATTGTCCGGAGAGTAAAATGAACAATTAAAATATTCTTATTAAAAATTTAATAAAAACAAAAAAATTTAAAATTATAAATTAAATTTAAAAAAAAGTGTGTTCCATATGCTATTATTTTTTCTTATACATGCCGATCACTATTGAAAATTTCTAATGGTATTAATTTAGATAGTTTTAGATAATTTTCGGATAAAATTTCTTTATGTGATTTTAGCAATTTTATGATGCGTTTAAAACTACTAGATTTGGAAATTATCAATCATGATCAATGTTTGTTTGATTTATTTAAGCCACAAATTAAGATTATATTAAATTTAAGGTAATTAAAATAACTACTAACATTCTTGATTGACATTGTTAAATGACAAAATAATAAAAATTTACCAAAAAAAAATTCAGTTTTTGTCAAAATTGAAAGAATGTTTTCGTAATTTTACGATCATGATGATCGAATATTCGAAATTGAAGCAGTTCAAATCAACGCATTGTACCAAAAATCTCAAAGCTCGGTATCCAATTCTAAAAGACTGTCAAAAAAGTCGTGCGGAATTTTCTCTAGGTGTCGTTGCAAGCGCGTAGTTCTGCAAAAATGAATCTAAAAAAAATTCAACGTTTTCGTTCTTGTGTAGAGGTGGTAAAAGATGCGCCACGCTCAGGAAGGCCTGTCGTCGAAAATTGCGACAAAATTGCTGAATTGGTCGAGAGAGACCGACATAGTAGCAGCCGTAGCATCGGCCAAGAGCTGGGCATGAGTCATAAAACCGTTATAAACCATTTGAAGAAGCTTGGATTCACAAAGAAGCTCGATGTATGGGTGCCACACGAATTGACGCAG